>JAMRXY010000107.1:0-103893 GCA_024447195.1 Panagrolaimus sp. LJ2414 | reverse complement strand
CAGCACATTCATGCTATTTTATATTTTCGCCTGTTTTCTCCACAAATATGATTAATTGGATATATTTAACAACCTCCAAACACTACTTTCTCTAAAATATCATATTCAAATTTTTTGAAGGGGCGGTCATGATTTTATGGTAATGATTTTTTGTACTTTTGTGCAAATTCCTAAAAATATCTGATTTACTGGCTTTGTTTCCTGGATATATAGGTTTTCGAACATGCTGAATCCGAATTTGACAGATATGGAACGTTTTAGCTTCTAAAAGTTGCATAATATGCAAATTAGGAGTTTGGGTTCACATTGTGGATTACTGTATTACAGTAACTTTGTGCCCCTGGTAAATCCAAAAGTTGAGGATTCTGCAGCTAATTTTTTGCCACAATTATACCTTATACTAGACGAGTTTATAGGCAAAATATGGAGTCCCAACTCCATCATTAATTGGAGATGTTTACGGTCAGTTAATTAAAAAAATATAAATCAAAAAACAGTAATAAATTTTTTTTTTTAATTACATTTAATATTTAACAATTTTTGTGAAAAAACTAAAATAAGCATAAACATTTTACAAAGCATAAAAAAGTTATTAAATAACTTTGTAGCATCAAATATGTCCCTCGATTTTGTTTCTTCATTTTTTTGCATTTTTCTTTGGGGCTGTGCAGATATTAAGTCATCTAAATTTCGACTTTTTTGTACCCCCATCTCCCTATGCGTCATACAAACCCTTTGATGTTTGCCGCAACATCAAAGCGGCGTCATAATTCCCTTTCTCCCTACCTACCCATCTTTTGATGACGTAATATCTGGACAGCTCCTTTTGTCTTCTTTTTAGTTTTGATTTTTGAAAGAAAAAAATATTTATTTTTTGCTTTATTCTTTTTGTGTCAGTTTTTGTTATTTTTATTTCATTTATTTTTGTGTTCTTCCTGCATTTTTTCTTGTCTATTTCTTAAAAATTATTATAAGATTACTGCGATATGCTGATATGCAAATTTTTGTGAGCTTCGTCTTGTCCATTTTTCATAATTCCTTGATTCGGTTACTAGCCGACGGTTAGTCAAAAAACTATTTTCTAAAGGACTATTTATACAAATGCAAATTTTGTTTCACTCCAAAAATCAAATGATCAAAAGAAGGAAAAATTTTTTTGAAAGAGAAAAGCAAAAAGGAAAAAAAAACAAAGATGATTCAGTTTTTGGATTGCAAAAAGGGCATTGTTTTCATTCAAAGAAAAATGACAAAAAAAAGTGAAACAAGAAAAAAAACATCTCCGAATTTTTTGCAAAGGAAAATCAAAACGGGAAGAAAAAAAAGAGGTTTAAATTTTCGCACCGGAAGATAATTTTGCCTCAATTAATTAAAAAAACTAAAAAATCAAAAATGAGTGACTAATTTTTTATTGCATACTTAAAAAGCTAAATTACATTGAAACACTCATTTCTTTTTAAATTTGAACTTTAATGACAAACACTTTTTGAAATTTTAAAAGCTGTTAAACAATTTTGGAACATAAAATAAGTCTTGATTATGTTTCATTTTTTTGCCTTTCACTTCTTTTTTCATTTTTCATTTTGTTTTGATTCTTTGACTATAAAAGTTGACAGCAAATATGCAACAAACGAAAAAACATTCCCCAATTATTTATTGAACAGAATCAAAGCGGGGAGAAAAAAAAACATTTTCATAAAAGTTTGAAATTTCGCATCGAAAAAATCGCCTCAATTAATCGAAAAATTACGAAATCAAAAAAAAAAGTGATAAATGTTTTTTTAAATTTTTGTGAACTTTTTTTACAATTTGTTGATTTGGTTAGTCAAAAAACTATTTTTAAAGGAACATTTATACAAATGCATATTTTGAAAAAGCTAAAATAAACATGAACATTTTTTAAAACATGAAAAAGCCATAAAACATTTTTAAAGCATCCAAAATGTCCCTTGATTTTGTTTCATCTTAATTTTTTTTGCTCTTCTCCTCTCTTTTTCTATTTTGTTTTGATTTTTGAAAGAAAAAATATTAACGCAGTTTTTGCGTTTGTATTTAATGCAGTCAATTTTGTTTCTTTTATTTTTTGTTGTTGCATTTATTTTTCTCAGTTTTTTGTTAATTTATATTTGATTCTTGCAAAAAATGAATGTCAGCCGATGACAAAAAGGTTTAATAATATTTTGAAGAAAATAGGCAGCTTTTTTCTTTCTTTCTTTTTCTTTTCTTTAATGTCTCTTTCAATTCTGGCATTTATTTTCAAAAAAGCAAAAACAACACAAAAATTAAAAGGAAATGAAAGTGATGGAAAATGACCCAAAAAAGGCAAAAAGGATGCATAAATGTTTTTTTTCTTTGGAAAATAAAAACAAAACAAAAAAGAAGAGAAGAAAAAATGCGGGAATAATAAAAGATCTATCAAATGATCATGAGAAGAAATGAATTGTTTTAATATCATTTTTTTGTTGAAAAAACTCTTAAATCAGAATTTTATACAAAAATCTATATGGACAAAAATGTAACCAAAAATTCGTTCAAAAAAAGGTTGGAAAAAAATATTTGTCAACCGATGCCGTAAGTTTTAACAAAATTTATAAGAAAAAAGTTGTTTATCTTTTTTCGTTTTCTTTTTTGTCTGTTTCTTTTCCTTTCTTCGATCTCTCAATTTTGGCATCTCTTTTTTAACGCAAAGAAAAGCTTTAATTTTTTTGTGTGCATTTTTTCTTTGCTTTTCTTTTATCGATTAAATTAAAGTGATATGTTTATATGCAAATTTTTGTAAACTCTGATTTGTGATTAATAATCACCGTTGCTGGGATTTGTCGTCAACAAACTTTCATAAAAATATGGAAAATAATGTTAGTTAAAAATTTAGTAAATTTTTGAAAAAAGTTTAGTAAAAAACTATTTGGTTTTGTTGTTTTCCAGGGAGGTAAGACTATGCAAATTGTTGTAAACTTTTGGTTGTTTAATTTTTGTAGACAGTTATCGAGCGGGTGATTCATCTGTCAAGATTTTTGGCTTTAAAGTGATGAATGAAAAAATAGATTTTGGAGTTTTTCTTTGAAATTTCAACTTTTAACTACTTTCTTAAAAGTCAAAATCATTTAATTTTTTTCAAGACACATGAAAATTTTTTTGTTATATTCCATCAAAAAATGATTGGTCTGATTTTTATTTTGCTTGTTTCATTTTTTCCTTTTAAAAAACACAAATATGATTTTTCAAATTAACTTTTAATTAAAATACAAAAATGTTTAATTTCAATTTAACTTGAATGATCTGAATAAAAACTCATTCAAAAGAAAAAAAGGAGATTACGCAAAAAAAACAATGGCATAAAGAGAAGACATTTAATTTTATTTTTTAAAATAGAAAACAAACAATAAATTTTGTAACAAAAAGAAGAGGAGGAAGATTGGACTTTTGGGGAAAAGAAGTGCAGAGTTAAGAAGCAATAAAAATAATTTAAAAAGATAACTTAGAAATTCCAAAAATCAGCGAATGCATCAGATGTATCGAGATCTTGTTGAGGTGGCTGAGGTGGAGGGGTTTGTGGTGGTTGAGGTGCTGGTGATGATTGAGGAGGTGGTGCAAGACGTTGTTGTTGTTGAGATTGAGAGGGTGCTGCACGTGTTGAATGTCGTTGCACCTGTAAAGTTAAATTCCAGAATGAGATATCTTCATCAGAACCAACTGCAGCAGAATTAGAGGGTTGAGGTTGTTGTTCAGGAAGCTGTTCTTGCTGAGTTGGATTTTGAGATTGATGTTGTTCATTTCCAAATTCTCTTAAATTTCTAATTGAATTTGAAGATGCTGCAGATTGAAGAGAATGTGAAACATCTGGATCATTGATAGGAATTTCATTTGCTGATTCATCTGCAGCATCTTGATTAAAAGATGATGCAGCAGAATTTACAGCTGTTAAAGGGTGAATTGTTTGATTAAGGAATGAAAAACCTGAAATGACAAAAAATTTTGTTAATAAAATAACTACAAAAAAATTCTAAAGTCTATTTTTTGAGAAGGTCAGTTATAGGGTAAACAAAATGGTACTATAAGAACTTTAATAAAAATCTGAATGCTGAAAACTCGCTTTCCAATCAAAAGCTGACCAATGCTTAAATTAAAAAAAAACATTTGCATTTCGTTTAAATTTTTTGATTATTTTGTGACCAAAAAAAAAGAAGAAAACTTTAAACTAAAAAATAGTTTTTCGTCAACAAATGGTTGATAAAACAGTGACTACAGTAAAAAAGAGGGGAATCTTTATAAGCTTAAGCACACAAATAAAGAAAGATTTCAAACTTACCACCATTAACATTTTGAACAGCAATTTCTCCAACACCACCTCGAACTCCAGAACCAAAAATACGATCAAGATGATCACCAGCAATATATTCTGTATCAGCAACAACAAAATTAAGATAATTTCGACCTCCATCAAATGCTTCGGTTTCTTCGGCTTTTTCAAGATTTGCAGGTCCAGCACGATCATGAACATCAACAAAACCATCAGTATCACCAGCATAAACATCATCAGATTCTTCTCCAACAAAATTTTTATCTTCTAGAATTTCCATTGCTTCATCTACAGCACCATGTTCTTCAGCACCTTCAATTCGAACACCTTCTAAGACATTTCCTTGATATTCAGGATTTTGTTCCACTTCAACTTCTTCTTTCATTCCATCATGATCAAAATTATCAGTAAAAATATCTCCAGGAACATATTCTTCACCACGTCCAACTTGAACACTATCAGCAAGAATCCAACGCTTTCCAAGTTCTTCATCAATCATTTCTTCATCTCGAACTACATCTTCATTATTATCAAATTGATCATTTTCAACTTCAACTCCTTCAACAGCAGCTTCTTCTCCACCAAACTCCATTCTTTCACCATCTTCACGACGTCGACGAAGAAGAACACTGAAAAAAAGAGGAGTTAGATAAAAACTTAAATTAAGTTAAACTTTTACTTCTTTTCTTGCTCATCTCGCATATCCGCTTTAGAAATTGTTCGACATCCGATTAAATGATGTTCCCAGGGTAGCGGTTTGAATATACCATTTGAAAGTTTCCACCGAGGATTTTGAACTTTGAGAGCTTTCTTTTTAATTTTTGAATTCAAATGTTTTGCAATCTCTTTACAAAATCTGCATGTATGTGGACTATCTGGAGTTGCACCTTCATTAAAAACATGATATCTGGATTCAAGGCAAGTTGGATCAAGGGAATAAATGACATCTCCAGTCCTTCTTGAAAATCCACGATATAAGTATTGAGTCTGAAACGTTGTCAAATTAAATGAAAGGCTATAATGTACTGTAAAAAATAAGATAATTTTGTCAAATTATAAATCCCAACTACGGTATTTCTAACTAAATTTTTATAAAAATCATATTTGAAAAAGGTACATTTTTCAAATAAGGCAGGCGAAACTGATCTTTGCATTTTGAAAATATAATAAAAGATTAATTATTATCAAAAATACAAAGATTATAATTTAAAAAAATTGCAATTTTGCTCTTTATAAGTTTTCCCAAAATTTCCCACGTGCGCAATATCTTTCAAATTCAATGTTTTATTTTTTTCAATATTAACATAACCAATAAAAACGTTAAAATAAGCTCTGGAGTTAACCGATGATTCAAACAATAATTGATGCATTCGATGAAGAAGAAGATAATAGATTATGTTATTTAATATCGACCACAAAAATCTTATTGTTCATTTGGTAAAAAATTTTTCAATTTCAAGTTCAAAATAATCAATTGAAAAATCTTTGAAGAGTTTTTATGATCATTTAAAGTAAAATATTTGAATCACATTTGAAATATTAGGATATCAATTTCTTCTTTCATAGTTTTTTTTATTTTATTTACAGTAATACCAGTGACTTATAAAAATAGAACTGAAGCAAATTGCGACATCAAAAAAGGCAATTGTACAAATATCATTGATTTGAAAAAACTCTTTTTTGATATTTGTCGGCATAATTGTTAAACCATTTTTAACAAATTTCTTTCATAAACTTTGCATGTCTTTGAAATATTATTTTCCATTCCATTAACAGCAAGACGTGCCTTTTGTTTGTATTTAATTGTAAAAGTTTTGTAAATTTTTGGTGACATGAGGACGTAAGTTGTTTAAAGCATCTTTTGCAGGGATTAGATTTCAGAAGACGTTCAGGAATGTCATTCATGAAAATTCATTAATTGAGGATAAAAGTTTTTTGGTAGCAGGTAAACAATAAATAAAACTGAAACGTTGAAAGCTGCAAAGGACAATTTATTAATTTCTGCAGTGCTTACGAAAATGGATCAGTTGAATCCTAAAAATTAAATTTATTGATTATTTGTTTGCATGCTTAAATTATTATTACCTTTGAAAAAGCAATTAATTTGAGTGAATGTAAAAGAATATTCTATAGCTCAATAGCGACCGTTTTTTTAATTACTCTTTTTTACTCTATTTACGCCAAATAAATAAACATGAATTTTTTTTGACAAAATAAGTTAGAAAAAGATATTGTTTTTTTAAAAGTTAATAAAAATAATTACCGAAAACTTGTATGCATTTTTTAAAGTTCAAAATCGAAAAACACAAACTTTCAAAATTTGTAATATTTTGAAGAGCTTATCCCAAAAAAATAATTTCTGTTTTTTAAGTTTGTCAAAAAAGCTATTAATTAAGTACTCAAAACAATATAGCAGATTTACAGTAATGCTACAGAACCAAAATCTTATTAATAATATAAAACGTCACTGGAAGATTGGTTAATGTATTTTTAATCGTTTACTGGAAGCAGTAAAAAATTTATATGTGATCAAGCTTGATCATATTTCAATTTCGCTTTCGTATATTTGGGTCCCAAGACAGTTGAAAATCCTAAACATTTTGAGATTTCTAAAATCTGGTGTATTTTAAAAATATTATTTTTAAAAATTATTTTAAAGATGAAACATAAAAGACAAACGTTAGTTTTTTATAAATACCTGAATAATAAAATAAATGGATGAAAAGACAAAATCGGGTATTAAAACTAACAATGATGGATTATTCTTACTTTAAGAATAAAGAAAATGAAATTAAAAAGCTAAAGCAATGTGAGCTGATAACATTATAAATAATAGCAATTTAAAAACTAATTTCAATGAAATTACAAAGAAAATTTATCATTCAAGTTTTTTACTTGAACCAACACATATTTCTATCCCTAAAACTAAATATCTGGATTTAACTATTGATGACGTAAAAAATAGAATGAATTATAGTTTGTTTAACAAAACAGATGAATTTGATTTTAATGCTTTAAGATATACTCATTTCAGATCTATCATTCCTAAAAAATTCAAATTTAGTTTCATCTCAGGAGAAATACTAAGAACAACAAGATCATTGAGTAATAAAGAAAATTAAAAAAAAAGCCTCGAAGAACATCGAAAGAATACTTATATTCAACAATTACCCAATAAACGAAGTTCAAAAATACCGTAATAAAGTTCTACTTGAACACAAGTACAAAGATTTTATAACATAAATAAATGCTAATCACAATGATCAATAAATTCACACTTCGTATTTGAATTTGTTTCCCTCCAAAAAAAATGACCTATATTGTTGTGATTGCAAAACAATGAAAAAATTTTTCAATATTTTGTCATACTTTTTTGCTCAACAATTCACTAACTGAATTCTACTGAAGATGGTCCCTTCCCAGTTAGTTTAAAATTTCTTTAAAAAATTAATTTAAGTAAAAAAATTTTTGACTTTGGGGCCGAAAAGTTCATTCTTTAACTTTTTTCGAATTTAAAATTTCTTTCATTTCCGTTTTTCAAAACATTGAAAAATTAGTATTATTTTGAGTTGTCGCAACCAAAAAAAGAAACAAAGCTTTAATGAATTACATATTTTCAATGAGTTAAAAATTAAATTAAATGTTTGATTTTTAACAAAGCATTCAAAAAAATTTATAACTCATAAAAAAGCATAAAAGCTACAAAAAAATGTGCAAAACAAAGAGAAAAACATATTGTAAAGTTTAAACAAAAACCGCAATTTGAATGAAATATTTGATGAAAATGAGAAATCAAAAAAATAATTATCACTTGTTATAAAAACAAAAAGTTCTTATTTGACATACAAACAAAATATCATATAACAGACCCTTTTAGCTAACTAATTTAAATTGTAGAAATGCAAAGAAACGAATGATTAAGAAAACGTTATTGTTTTTGAATTGTATTAAAGTTCTCAGTTTTGCACCTCTTTCATTTCACGAACAAATTACAAAAGATGCAAACTTAATTAAAACACTGTTCAAGGAAGCAAGGGTGTGTAAAACTGCAGAAGTGCCGGGGAAAGCCAAAATTTTATGTTGTCGGGAAAAAGCTTTGATCTTTGGACACAAAGAGATTTTATATCACGATTTTTAGGAAACGTCATTTTTGGACAATCCCAAACATTTTAATAAGCTATATTTTATCATGATAAAAACATGAGTACTGGAAACCCAAAAAAGTGAAAAAGTTTTTTAAGCCATTTTAAAGACAAAAAAGAGGATGATGTTTAAAAAACAAAAAAAAACCGGGAAATGGAGATTAAATAAATTTTTCCACCAAAATGTCGTAATATTTTTCATCAAAAATGAAAAATGTTACGACATAAAAATTTTCGAAAAATTTAAAAATTATCCTTTTTCGCCTTTAACTAAAAGACCAGTAATTTATGCATAAACAAAGAAGATATTATTAAAATGTTAGAAAATTAATGAAATGATAAATTAGGACTTTTTATTAAAGGAGGAGATCTGTCATGAAAAAACTTTTTTTTACAAAAATCAGGGATTCATTGGATGTGCTTTTTTCTTTCCTTTTTTGCAGCTGCAGCGAACAAAAAAACAAGCTCTAATGAAGGTGTTTTCGCGTCGAGAAATGCAATCAAAGTTGCGTGTAAAATAAAAAGTTTATTCATGATGGGTCTCGCAAAGTGAGTAAAAAGAACACATAAAAAAAAGGTTCGTTCATTTGGCGGAAAATGGAAAAATGCGGAAAATGTCCTGGCATTTCGCAAAGTTATAGCATTACAAGCTAGGGTATTATTTCAACAAAATTAGGATTTAACTAATAAAAAGATTGTTCATTATTATTCATTTTTGACCATTTGCAAAAATCGAGAAATCTTGACGGAAAGAGAAATGCACAACCCTAATTAAAACACAAAAAGCAATAATTTTTATGGAAAGCAGTATTATCATCCGGCATTAGTATTGAGGAAAATAAAAAAAGGCAAAAAAAGAAAAGAGAGAGAGAGAAAAAGCAAGATGCAATCATTAAATCTTTGTTCAGAGTGAAACAAAAAACAAAAAGAAAAAAAACGCGAAAGGGTCTTGCACTCACCACTTCTAAAGCAAAAATTTTAGTTTTCGTTGATTGCATCAATGTTTCAGAATATCAATTTTTTCTAATAAAATAATAAATGATAGAGTTAAACCGCATCTCACATTGCTAATAAAAATAAATTATTTCAGTGCCGCAATTTGGGGGGTTGATATGGTTGATTTATCACCCAACAGAATTTTGAGTTCATTCTAAAACGCACATGGTGGAGTACGTGGGAGGTTTTTGTTGATATTTTTTATCCCAAATGTGTAGGTTGTATCAACAGACAGAATTTGGGTGAAGTTGCGGCACTCAATTATTTCACAAAAGTTTTTGATGTAAAAAATGTATTGCTTTGCCAAACTTTTTTTGCAATCAATAAAAAAAAATGCAAACTCAATGAAGAATATATGTAGCAGTTTATTCAAAAAGATCAGAGTATATGAGTTTAAAGTGAGAACGAAAAAAGCGAGTAAAAATCAAACGAAATGTGTTAAAGGAGAAACAGGAAATTTTTTAAAATTTAAAATTCTTGGTGACATCAATTTGGTGACTGTACATAATGGCAAATTTTTTTTGCGTTATAAAACCCAGGTTTCTTCAGAGGCCTAAAATTCCCCAGAAAAAGCTGAATGCAAAATAACTCCTCGTTGATGTAAAAAATCATCAAAAAGGCATGACATTTGAAAAATTGAATAATAAAAAATAGACATAAAAGGAGGAGAAATGTTATTAAGAGTTTGCGGGATTTAACAAGAAAAATGATGATGATGAAAAAGGGGGATTAAAATAATAAGAAGAAAAAAAACTATGCAAAAAACAAAAAAATTGTAAAAAATGAATGCAAAGATAAGTTCAAATTTTCTACCTTTTTAAAATAATTCTTGAAAAACAAAACAGATTTTAATTGTAAAAAAGAACTTACATACTCACATGGATTATCAACGATTGGAGTCGTTGCTGCAGCTATTGTCCTTCTTCAGGTTTGATTGAAATATGCACAGATTGCTGATGAGATTTTTTTCATTTGTTCATGTTGCTAATGAAGGGGTGGGTTGCTGGAAAGTTTTTTGTTGAAGTTTAGGTTCAATTAAAAATTTTTAATTAAAAAATAGTCAATAATATTTGCCGTTTTAAAAGGGTTTAGCAAAAAAAATTCGTCTTGAAAAGCTTTCAATTAAAACGAACAAAATTTTTCATACATCTCTGCAACAGTTTAGTCTTTAAAGTCGCCCTTATCTCTGTCTCAAATCGCTAACGTTTTAATTTTCATTTAAGATTTCTCCTTTCAAACTGCTACATTTTTGTTTAATGCTGTCAAAACATTGAACTTTCACGCCAGTCAATTTGACAGCTAAACAAATTTTTTAAAACAATAGTTCCTGTGATGCTGAAAGTCAACAAAAAAATATTGAGGGATGCAGATAAAACATTGCTAGATGAGAATTTTAAGAGATAAAAACATCTAAAATAATTAAAGAAAAGAATAGAAGACAACTACATTTAAAAATTTTAAAAAAGTAAAAAATTTGTTCAATGTTTTCTTAAATCGAAGGAAACGGTTACCAATGTAAAAGATTAAAGAATTTTCATTGCAAAAAATTTGATTACAGTAATTTAAATACAAACAAGATTTTTCATGTCAACTTTTAATAAAATTTAAAAAAGGTTGATTAAAATTTAACTAGAATTTATTCCAAAAAAACTCATATAAAAGAAAAGTTGAAAATGCGAAAAAAAAATGGCGAAAAAAGAAGACATTTGATTTGATTTTAAGGGTGATATGGAAACTAATAAAAATACAATTTAAAAATAGCTTCTAGCTAGAATCAAGCTTCAGAAATCATTAAATTCCAAATCATAACGATTTGGTTGTCGAACCTGTAGGTAAAAGTTTGAAAATTTTTTTTGTTGTTATCCGTGAAGATAGAAAGTTTCTTTTTGTATTTTTCGGCTCACAACATGAAAATTTATAGTTTGACCCTAGGGAAGTAATTGGCACGAGCTTTAGACTTGTGGCATGGTGATTATTGTTCCCCATGTATTTCTACATAACATAAACACTAACGGCTCAATTTCATCACCAAATAAAAATATGCTACCAGCTTTATTTTTGAAAAAACTGTTATATCAGGTTTTTTGGACACTTTTTGGCCCTAGGGAAGTTATTGGCACAAGCTAAAGACTTCTGGCAGGGTGATTTTTGTTCCCCATGTATTTCTACATCAGTTGATGAAGATGTAGTTGTATTCAGTAAATTTTCTTCTTCTTCTTCTTCTTGTTCAAGATGTTGATCAGATTTTGATGCCGTTGAAGATGAAAATGATAATTGAATTGGACCCTGAAAAAAAGGTTAAATTAGCTCGATTACGGTAAGCAATGTCGTTGCAACAATAATGTTGGAATCAAACAATATAAACATTGGAGATGAAAAAAATTTAAAAATAAACTTACAAAATAAAAACCAGGTAAAATGTCAGAATTAGTAAGATGTCGGCCATAAATACATAAATATATCATTTGAATAAAGAATGGGAGAAGTAAAACATCCATTTTTGAAATCTTTGAAGCAATTTGAAAGTAAAAAATCAGATTTCGTATAACAGTCAAAAGCAGCAGCAGCAGCACCAGCAATGAAAGAAGAATAAGTAGAAGTCATGATGAATGATTCTAAATATCCTCGATGAGGGCAACATTTTTTACATATATAATCATCTTTCAATGAAGGAAAATGCAAAAAAATTGCAAATTTGAAAATCATGCATGCATGTTGCTGTTGAGATCCAATTTGCCAAAGGTGATTACAGTATACGAAATTTTTAAAGCAAAAATAAAAAAAGTGGCTGAGATATATGCAAATAAAATTTTGAATCATGTTCGGTTTATGCAAATTTTATCCTTTGATCTGTGATCTGCATAAATATCCAAACTTTAAAAAAAATGAGACATTTTAATTTAAAGGATTTTCACTTTTCCCGAAAAGTGAAAGGTTGTTGTTTATGCAAATACAAGGTATTCAAATTCCAAAAATGGGTTTAATACATTTCTGGTATTCCCAGAAACGAATTAAACCCAATGCCGAAGCTTCAGCAGTTTAGGTTTTAACTATTTTACGCTGTAACATACAACACTTAGACAATTGTGATATCCCATTACGCGACTTTATGAGCTTATCTTAGACCTAAGGCTTTATCTAAGACATTATCCTGGCCCTAACATAAAATTATCTACAACTTTATCAGGCATTGAAATAGAACCTTTTTCTGTTCTGGGGCAGCTTAATAATTGTTACAAGGTCAAAAGGCAAAAAAATGCATCAAAAAAATTTGTGATATCCGAACTTTCAATATAAATTTTGTTCTACAGTAATTTTTAAGTCCTGAGGGGGAAATGAACTACAAAATTGTATTTTTTGGAATCCCCTCGGGCAGCTTAATAATTGTTACAAGGTCAAAAACTTGTAACTCTTTCCCAACAGTTTCGTTACTGCCGATAGTATCCAAAATGATGAGTTGGAAGCAATATTTACTTTAATTTTTGGAAAAAAACAATTATCATCGTGTCGATGATATTCAAACTTGAGTGAAAAAGAACTGTTGTTTTATCTCTGAATTATCATCACCACTAGCTTATTCTTGATTAGAAAAAGCTTACGGCGCAGCTTCTGATGAGATAGAAGCAACTGTAACAGTAATTTTTGGAAATGTAAAAATATGTATGTGTTGATGATATTTATATATAATCATAAATGCATAATAATTACAATTAAAAACGAACATGATCCAAACTTTAATTTGCATAGATATCGATTAATGTGTATAATTTTAGTTTTCAAAATTTTAATATGTTGCATTTTATGAATTCCGTTCATCTCTGATTTATCAAGGCCGCTATGTTTTTGACGATCATAAAAACTCAAGGGCTTTGTTTCCGATGAACTAGAAGCAACTTTTGATAATTAAATATCAACATGTTGATGTTATTCAAATTTTTTTAAAAAAAATGTTGCTCTGATCTCTGATTTATTAAAGCTATTAGATCATTCTTGACCCAATTACAGTAAACCAAAAGTTAACTACAATAATTAAGTAATATTGCAACTTTTAATTTATTTTGTTATTTCTTTTTGTCTTGCTATAAAAAGCATGCCAAAATTTATTTAAAATTAGCACAGGGGTTACTTTTGGTCGATGATAATATTAGTTAGAAATTTGCGGTTATATAAAATTACTGTTAAATTGTTAAAGAAAAAAGAAATATTTGCTTTGTTGCAATAAACAACAAAGCGTTCCAAAATTTATTCAAATGCCACATTTTAAAAAAGGGCATTGAATCGAAATTATACCTTAAACTTTAAAGGTTGAAAAACCAACAAAAAAATCAAAAAAATGAAAAGAAATACAATTTTGAGTTCAATCAAAAGTACAAGGTTGCATATTTTTATTGGGCAAGACAGAGAAACAAAGAAATCTGTATTATACATCACAAATGATGTATAATAGATTTTTTCCTACAATAAATCTTGTAAAAAATAACCATTCATTTTTACGTTCTTTTTCTATTTTGAAAGAAAGCATTGGAAAATTTTAAATCTCTAAAAATGAGGAGGTGGAATTTTTTTGTAATTTTAAATAAATATATCTGGTAAAATGTTGTTTTTGTTTTTCAATAAAATAAAAAATATTAAAGTACATGTTTTTTGTATACAATAACACAATTTTAAGCTGCAACATTTTTTTCGTTTCGTAAAAGTTAAAAGCAGTTGAATTGTTGAAACATTGCATATAAAAAATATTAAACAAATGCTTCAAGCAAGTAAATGACTTAAAAAAATACAAGTTGAGTGCAGACAAATAATAGTGTTAAGCTGTTATTTGGTCAATTATAAATGATTTAATGTTTTTGTTTTTTTAACCATCATTAAAAAACAGCAACAAAAATGAATATGGAGGGGATTTGAATAATAATTTGCAAAAAGTATCAAAATTCTTTTTTTAAATTATCAATTCAGAAATTTCCAAAACAATTTTTTTAAGCTTGATCAGCAATGTTTTTTAGAATTTTGATCAAAAAAACTGTTCAATAATCATTAGAATGAGTATAAAAGCAGCTACAAAATTTCATTTTAATATCATCATTTAACAATTCAAATCCATTTAATAATAAATAAAAATGTATAACAAATCTTTGATTGTTTTTGCCCTTCTTCTTTCAACAAGTGTCTTTGCACTTCCAATTCTTGGTGGTGGTGGGGATTCTGGAGTTTCAGCTTCACCAAATGGAGGAGATGGGCCATTATCCGGATTATTAAATGGAAAATTGTTGGGTGTTCTTAAAGTTTTGCCATTGAATGCGGGTCTTGATGGGGTTGTTGGAGATGTTGTAACATTAGTCCGGACTCTTCTTGAAAAAGTTATTCAAATCCTTCAACAATTACTTCCAAGTCTTTCTACCGAACAATTGGATGAATTGACTGGACTTCTTAAAAATGAAAACATGACAAAATCAGAAATCTTGGAAACTATTGATAGCTGGATTGCCGGACAACCAATTGAATTACAAAAATTGTATAAATCAATTGTTGAAGATGTTGATGGCAAAATTGAAACAACCTTTGAAACCCTCAAAAAAATTGCTAATGGAATTTCACCTCAAGCTGGACAATTAGTTGAAGAGCTTTACGTAAGTTTCTATCTAATAACAGCAATTTATAAATAAATATGCAAATTTATTTTTAGGATATTGTTCAAAACAATGTTTTGACATTATTGCAAGAAGATGAAGCCATTGGAAATTTATTAAACAATTTATTAAAGAATGTTGATAAACTCCTTCAACAACTTTTAAAAGATCTTGATAGACTTTTGTCATCACTTTTATCTGGACTCAATTTAAATAAACTTCTCAATTTGGACGGTTTATTAAAATTAAATGGCCTTCTTAAGGATGGAGTTTTGGGAGCCCTTCTTGGCGAAAATGGCCTTGTCAATGGTCTCCTTGGTGGCCTTCTTGGTGGAAATGGTGATGGACTTCTCGGTGGAGTTTTGGGTGGAAATAAAGGTGGAAAAGGCCTTCTCGGTCTTGGAATCGGTGGAATCTTAAAAAAATAGATTTTCTATTAGCAGCAATGTATATTAATTAATTATACATTTCAATGTATCTCATTGTATTTCTTTTTCCTCCATTTTCTCATATTAATTTATTATTATTATTAATGTTTTGTAAATAGAAAATAAAGCAGCAATAAATTTTTAATATCCACATACATTGAATATATCACAATATATATATGCAAATTTTTAAAAATTATTAATTTTTCAAAAGCAGTCTTTTTAAAAACGATTGACTTCGAAAAAAATAAGTTTATTGTTTTATTCGCCAACATAAAATTTTAAATGATTTCGAAACAATTTTTCAATTCTAGAATATTCTTTTTGCCATGACAGAACTTTGTCATTTCGATTTGACCTATATTTCTATAGGTTCCTTGCAATGTCAAACATTTTTTCTCTACTTGCAACCTCAAACTGAATCATATTCATTATATCTTTATTCACATCATTCCTTACAGAATTGAATCATCAAAATGCTTTTCATTCTAAAATGGAGTGAACAGCTTCACTCCAGAAATGGAACGAATATTTAATTTTCCAATTTACACGCAAATTTATCGGGTAAATAAGGAGGATCTTTATTTCTGCCCCGAAAACTTTGATGGATATATTTATGCAAATTTGTTGGGACGAGATAAAACAAAGTATTTTAAACCTCGTCCCAACATAAAATTACATTAAACTTTATTGTGTAAATATAAGTCTATGGCAGTTTCTTATTCTTAATTAAAATAGATGACTACCATAGTTTATCAAAAGCTAAAAGCATTTTATCCTTCAATTTTGAATTCTATCACTTAAACAAGCATGTCCAAACACCAAAAAATTATTTCAGAACAGAATGCTTATAACAGTCAAGAAACTGTACTTATTCACTTGCTAATCAAGTATTTGTATGCATTTGTGGACTTGTGGCATGGTGATTATTGTTCCTCATGTGTTTTTACATAACATAAACACTAACGGCTAAATTTCATCAACAAATAAAAATATGCTACCAGCTTTATTTTTGAAAAAACTGTTATATCAGGCTTTTTGGCCCTAGGGAAGTTATTGGCACAAGTTTTAGACTTGTGGCATGGTGATTATTGTTCCCCATGTATTTCTAAGTAACATAAACACTAACGGCTAAATTTCATCACCAAATAAAAATATGCTACCAGCTTTATTTTTGAAAAAACTGTTATATCAGGTTTTTAAAAGCAGTTTTTGGCCCTAGGGAAGTTATTGGCACAAGCTTTAGACTTGTGGCATGGTGATTATTGTTCCCCATGTATTTCTACATAACATAAACACTAACGGCTAAATTTCATCACCAAATAAAAATATGCTACCAGCTTTATTTTTGAAAAAACTGTTATATCAGGTTTTTTGGACACTTTTTGGCCCTAGGGAAGTTATTGGCACAAGCTAAAGACTTGTGGCATGGTGATTATTGTTCCCCATGTATTTTGACATAACATAAACACTAACGGCTAAATTTGATCACCAAATAAAAATATGCTACCAGCTTTATTTCTGAAAAAACTGTTATATCAGGCTTTTTGGACACTTTTTGGCCCTAGGGAAGTTATTGGCACAAGCTTTAGACTTGTGGCATAGTGATTATTGTTCCCCATGTGTTTTTACATAACATATACACAAACGGCTAAATTTCATTTTCAAATAAAAATATGCTACCAGCTTTATTTTTGAAAAAACAGTAATATCAGGTTTTTTGGCCCTAGGGAAGTTATTGGCACAAGCTAAAGACTTGTGGCATAGTGATTATTGTTCCCCATGTGTTTTTACATAACATATACACAAACGGCTAAATTTCATTTTCAAATAAAAATATGCTACCAGCTTTATTTCTGAAAAAACTGTTATATCAGGCTTTTTGGACACTTTTTGGCCCTAGGGAAGTTATTGGCACAAGCTTGAGACTTGTGGCATGGTGATTATTGTTCCCCATGTATTTTGACATAACATATACACTAACGGCTAAATTACATTTTCAAATAAAAATATGCTACCAGCTTTATTTTTGAAAAAACTGTAATATCAGATTTTTAAAAGCAGTTTTTGGCCCTAGGGAAGTTATTGGCACAAGCTAAAGACTTGTGGCATGGTGATTATTGTTCCCCATGTATTTCGACATAACATAAACACTAACGGCCAAATTTCATCACCAAATAAAAATACGCTACCAGCTTTATTTTTGAAAAAAACTGTAGTATCAGATTTTTAAAAGCAGTTTTTGGCCCTAGGGAAGTTATTGGCACAAGCTTTAGACTTGTGGCATGGTGATTATTGTTCCCCATGTATTTCTACATAACATAAACACTAACGGCTAAATTTCATCACCAAATAAAAATATGCTACCAGCTTTATTTTTGAAAAAACTGTTATATCAGGTTTTTAAAAGCAGTTTTTGGCCCTAGGGAAGTTATTGGCACAAGCTAAAGACTTGTGGCATGGTGATTATTGTTCCCCATGTATTTTGACATAACATAAACACTAACGGCTAAATTTGATCACCAAATAAAAATATGCTACCAGCTTTATTTCTGAAAAAACTGTTATATCAGGCTTTTTGGACACTTTTTGGCCCTAGGGAAGTTATTGGCACAAGCTTTAGACTTGTGGCATAGTGATTATTGTTCCCCATGTGTTTTTACATAACATAAACACTATAGGCTAAATTTCATCACCAAATAAAAATATGCTACCAGCTTTATTTTTGAAAAAACTGTTATATCAGGTTTATTGGACATTTTTTGGCCCTAGGGAAGTTATTGGCACAAGCTTTAGACTTGTGGCATGGTGATTATTGTTCCCCATGTATTTTGACATAACATATACACTAACGGCTAAATTACATTTTCAAATAAAAATATGCTACCAGCTTTATTTTTGAAAAAACTGTAATATCAGGTTTTTTGGAAACTTTTTGGCCCTAGGGAAGTTATTGGCACAAGCTTGAGACTTGTGGCATGGTGATTATTGTTCCCCATGTATTTTGACATAACATATACACTAACGGCTAAATTACATTTTCAAATAAAAATATGCTACCAGCTTTATTTTTGAAAAAACTGTAATATCAGATTTTTAAAAGCAGTTTTTGGCCCTAGGGAAGTTATTGGCACAAGCTAAAGACTTGTGGCATGGTGATTATTGTTCCCCATGTATTTCTACATAACATAAACACTAACGGCTAAATTACATTTTCAAATAAAAATATGCTACCAGCTTTATTTTTGAAAAAACTGTAATATCAGATTTTTAAAAGCAGTTTTTGGCCCTAGGGAAGTTATTGGCACAAGCTTGAGACTTGTGGCATGGTGATTATTGTTCCCCATGTATTTTGACATAACATATACACTAACGGCTAAATTACATTTTCAAATAAAAATATGCTACCAGCTTTATTTTTGAAAAAACTGTAATATCAGATTTTTAAAAGCAGTTTTTGGCCCTAGGGAAGTTATTGGCACAAGCTAAAGACTTGTGGCATGGTGATTATTGTTCCTCATGTGTTTTTACATAACATAAACACTAACAGCTAAATTTCATCAACAAATAAAAATATGCTACCAGCTTTATTTTTGAAAAAACTGTTATATCAGGCTTTTTGGCCCTAGGGAAGTTATTGGCACAAGCTTTAGACTTGTGGCATGGTGATTATTGTTCCCCATGTATTTCTAAATAACATAAACACTAACGGCTAAATTTCATCACCAAATAAAAATACACTACCAGCTTTATTTTTGAAAAAAACTGTAGTATCAGATTTTTAAAAGCAGTTTTTGGCCCTAGGGAAGTTATTGGCACAAGCTTTAGACTTGTGGCATGGTGATTATTGTTCCCCATGTATTTCTACATAACATAAACACTAACGGCTAAATTTCATCACCAAATAAAAATATGCTACCAGCTTTATTTTTGAAAAAACTGTTATATCAGGTTTTTAAAAGCAGTTTTTGGCCCTAGGGAAGTTATTGGCACAAGCTTTAGACTTGTGGCATGGTGATTATTGTTCCCCATGTATTTCTACATAACATAAACACTAACGGCTAAATTTCATCACCAAATAAAAATATGCTACCAGCTTTATTTTTGAAAAAAACTGTAGTATCAGATTTTTAAAAGCAGTTTTTGGCCCTAGGGAAGTTATTGGCACAAGCTTTAGACTTGTGGCATGGTGATTATTGTTCCTCATGTGTTTTTACATAACATAAACACTAACGGCTAAATTTCATCACCAAACAAAAATATGCAACCAGCTTTATTTTTGAAAAAACTGTTATATCAGGTTTTTTGGACACTTTTTGGCCCTAGGGAAGTTATTGGCACAAGCTAAAGACTTCTGGCATGGTGATTATTGTTCTCCATGTATTTCTACATAACATAAACACTAACGGCTAAATTTCATCACCAAATAAAAATATGCTACCAGCTTTATTTTTGAAAAAACTGTTATATCAGGTTTTTTGGACACTTTTTGGCCCTAGGGAAGTTATTGGCACAAGCTAAAGACTTCTGGCATGGTGATTATTGTTCTCCATGTATTTCTACATAACATAAACACTAACGGCTAAATTTCATCACCAAGTAAAAATACACTACCAGCTTTATTTTTGAAAAAAACTGTAGTATCAGATTTTTAAAAGCAGTTTTTGGCCCTAGGGAAGTTATTGGCACAAGCTTTAGACTTGTGGCATGGTGATTATTGTTCCCCATGTATTTCTACATAACATAAACACTAACGGCTAAATTTCATCACCAAATAAAAATATGCTACCAGCTTTATTTTTGAAAAAACTGTTATATCAGGTTTTTAAAAGCAGTTTTTGGCCCTAGGGAAGTTATTGGCACAAGCTAAAGACTTGTGGCATGGTGATTATTGTTCCCCATGTATTTCTACATAACATAAACACTAACGGCTAAATTTCATCACCAAATAAAAATATGCTACCAGCTTTATTTTTGAAAAAACTGTTATATCAGGTTTTTTGGAAACTTTTTGGCCCTAGGGAAGTTATTGGCACAAGCTTTAGACTTGTGGCATGGTGATTATTGTTCCTCATGTGTTTTTACATAACATAAACACTAACGGCTAAATTTCATCACCAAATAAAAATACGCTACCAGCTTTATTTTTGAAAAAAACTGTAGTATCAGATTTTCAAAAGCAGTTTTTGGCCCTAGGGAAGTTATTGGCACAAGCTAAAGACTTGTGGCATGGTGATTATTGTTCCCCATGTATTTCTACATAACATAAACACTAACTGCCAAATTTCATCACCAAATAAAAATACGCTACCAGCTTTATTTTTGAAAAAAACTGTAGTATCAGATTTTTAAAAGCAGTTTTTGGCCCTAGGGAAGTTATTGGCACAAGCTTTAGACTTGTTGCATGGTGATTATTGTTCCCCATGTATTTCTACATAACATAAACACTAACGGCTAAATTTCATCACCAAATAAAAATATGCTACCAGCTTTATTTTTGAAAAAACTGTTATATCAGGTTTTTTGGAAACTTTTTGGCCCTAGGGAAGTTATTGGCACAAGCTAAAGACTTGTGGCATGGTGATTATTGTTCCCCATGTATTTCTACATAACATAAACACTAACGGCCAAATTTCATCACCAAATAAAAATACGCTACCAGCTTTATTTTTGAAAAAAACTGTAGTATCAGATTTTTAAAAGCAGTTTTTGGCCCTAGGGAAGTTATTGGCACAAGCTTTAGACTTGTGGCATGGTGATTATTGTTCCCCATGTATTTCTACATAACATAAACACTAACGGCTAAATTTCATCACCAAATAAAAATATGCTACCAGCTTTATTTTTGAAAAAACTGTTATATCAGGTTTTTAAAAGCAGTTTTTGGCCCTAGGGAAGTTATTGGCACAAGCTAAAGACTTGTGGCATGGTGATTATTGTTCCCCATGTATTTCTACATAACATAAACACTAACGGCTAAATTTCATCACCAAATAAAAATATGCTACCAGCTTTATTTTTGAAAAAACTGTTATATCAGGTTTTTTGGAAACTTTTTGGCCCTAGGGAAGTTATTGGCGCAAGCTTTAGACTTGTGGCATGGTGATTATTGTTCCTCATGTGTTTTTACATAACATAAACCCTAACGGCTAAATTTCATCACCAAATAAAAATATGCTGCCAGCTTTATTTTTGAAAAAACTGTTATATCAGGTTTTTAAAAGCAGTTTTTGGCCCTAGGGAAGTTATTGGCACAAGCTAAAGACATGTGGCATGGTGATTATTGTTCTCCATGTATTTCTACATAACATAAACACTAACGGCTAAATTTCATTTTCAAATAAAAATATGCTAGCAGCTTTATTTTTGAAAAAACTGTTATATCAGGTTTATTGGACACTTTTTGGCCCTAGGGAAGTTATTGGCACAAGCTTTAGACTTGTGGCATGGTGATTATTGTTCCCCATGTATTTTGACATAACATATACACTAACGGCTAAATTTCATTTTCAAATAAAAATATGCTACCAGCTATATTTATGAAAAAACTGTTATATCAGGCTTTTTGGACACTTTTTGGCCCTAGGGAAGTTATTGGCCCAAGCTTTAGACTTGTGGCATGGTGATTATTGTTCCCCATGTGTTTTTACGTAACATAAACACTAACGGCTAAATTTCATCACCAAATAAAAATATGCTACCAGCTTTATTTTTGAAAAAACTGTAATATCAGATTTTTAAAAGCAGTTTTTGGCCCTAGGGAAGTTATTGGCACAAGCTAAAGACTTGTGGCATGGTGATTATTGTTCCCCATGTATTTCTACAAAACATAAACACTAACGGCCAAATTTCATCACCAAATAAAAATACGCTACCAGCTTTATTTTTGAAAAAAACTGTAGTATCAGATTTTTAAAAGCAGTTTTTGGCCCTAGGGAAGTTATTGGCACAAGCTTTAGACTTGTGGCATGGTGATTATTGTTCCCCATGTATTTCTACATAACATAAACACTAACGGCTAAATTTCATCACCAAATAAAAATATGCTACCAGCTTTATTTTTGAAAAAACTGTTATATCAGGTTTTTAAAAGCAGTTTTTGGCCCTAGGGAAGTTATTGGCACAAGCTAAAGACATGTGGCATGGTGATTATTGTTCTCCATGTATTTCTACATAACATAAACACTAACGGCTAAATTTCATTTTCAAATAAAAATATGCTAGCAGCTTTATTTTTGAAAAAACTGTTATATCAGGTTTATTGGACACTTTTTGGCCCTAGGGAAGTTATTGGCACAAGCTTTAGACTTGTGGCATGGCGATTATTGTTCCCCATGTATTTTGACATAACATATACACTAACGGCTAAATTTCATTTTCAAATAAAAATATGCTACCAGCTTTATTTATGAAAAAACTGTTATATCAGGCTTTTTGGACACTTTTTGGCCCTAGGGAAGTTATTGGCCCAAGCTTTAGACTTGTGGCATGGTGATTATTGTTCCTCATGTGTTTTTACATAACATAAACACTAACGGCTAAATTTCATCACCAAAAAAAAATATGCTACCAGCTTTATTTTTGAAAAAAACTGTAGTACCAGATTTTTAAAAGCAGTTTTTGGCCCTAGGGAAGTTATTGGCACAAGCTTCAGACTTCTGGCATGGTGATTATTGTTCTCCATGTATTTCTACATAACATAAACACTAACTGCTAAATTTCATCACCAAATAAAAATATGCCACCAGCTTTATTTTTGAAAAAAACTGTAGTATCAGATTTTTAAAAGCAGTTTTTGGCCCTAGGGAAGTTATTGGCACAAGCTTTAGACTTGTGGCATAGTGATTATTGTTCCCCATGTGTTTTTACATAACATAAACACTAACGGCTAAATTTCATCACCAAATAAAAATATGCTACCAGCTTTATTTCTAAAAAAACTGTTATATCAGGCTTTTTGGACACTTTTTGGCCCTAGGGAAGTTATTGGCCCAAGCTTTAGACTTGTGGCATGGTGATTATTGTTCCCCATGTGTTTTCACGTAACATAAACACTAACGGCTAAATTTCATCACCAAATAAAAATATGCTGCCAGCTTTATTTTTGAAAAAACTGTTATATCAGGTTTTTAAAAGCAGTTTTTGGCCCTAGGGAAGTTATTTGCACAAGCTTTAGACTTGTGGCATGGTGATTATTGTTCCCCATGTATTTCTACGTAACATAAACACTAACTGCTAAATTTCATCACCAAATAAAAATATGCCACCAGCTTTATTTTTGAAAAAAACTGTAGTATCAGATTTTTAAAAGCAGTTTTTGGCCCTAGGGAAGTTATTGGCACAAGCTTTAGACTTGTGGCATAGTGATTATTGTTCCCCATGTGTTTTTACATAACATAAACACTAACGGCTAAATTTCATCACCAAATAAAAATATGCTACCAGCTTTATTTCTAAAAAAACTGTTATATCAGGCTTTTTGGACACTTTTTGGCCCTAGGGAAGTTATTGGCCCAAGCTTTAGACTTGTGGCATGGTGATTATTGTTCCCCATGTGTTTTCACGTAACATAAACACTAACGGCTAAATTTCATCACCAAATAAAAATATGCTACCAGCTTTTTTTTTGAAAAAAACTGTAGTATCAGATTTTTAAAAGCAGTTTTTGGCCCTAGGGAAGTTATTGGCACAAGCTTCAGACTTCTGGCATGGTGATTATTGTTCTCCATGTATTTCTGCATAACATAAACACTAACGGCTAAATTTCATCACCAAATAAAAATATGCTACCAGCTTTATTTCTGAAAAAACTGTTATATCAGGCTTTTTGGACACTTTTTGGCCCTAGGGAAGTTATTGGCACAAGCTTTAGACTTGTGGCATAGTGATTATTGTTCCCCATGTGTTTTTACATAACATAAACACTAACGGCTAAATTTCATCACCAAATAAAAATATGCTACCAGCTTTATTTCTAAAAAAACTGTTATATCAGGCTTTTTGGACACTTTTTGGCCCTAGGGAAGTTATTGGCACAAGCTTCAGACTTGTGGCATGGTGATTATTGTTCTCCATGTATTTCTACATAACATAAACACTAACTGCTAAATTTCATCACCAAATAAAAATATGCCACCAGCTTTATTTTTGAAAAAAACTGTAGTATCAGATTTTTAAAAGCAGTTTTTGGCCCTAGGGAAGTTATTGGCACGAGCTTTAGACTTGTGGCATAGTGATTATTGTTCCCCATGTGTTTTTACATAACATAAACACTAACGGCTAAATTTCATCACCAAATAAAAATATGCTACCAGCTTTATTTCTAAAAAAACTGTTATATCAGGCTTTTTGGACACTTTTTGGCCCTAGGGAAGTTATTGGCCCAAGCTTTAGACTTGTGGCATGGTGATTATTGTTCCCCATGTGTTTTCACGTAACATAAACACTAACGGCTAAATTTCATCACCAAATAAAAATATGCTACCAGCTTTTTTTTTGAAAAAAACTGTAGTATCAGATTTTTAAAAGCAGTTTTTGGCCCTAGGGAAGTTATTGGCACAAGCTTCAGACTTCTGGCATGGTGATTATTGTTCTCCATGTATTTCTGCATAACATAAACACTAACGGCTAAATTTCATCACCAAATAAAAATATGCTACCAGCTTTATTTCTGAAAAAACTGTTATATCAGGCTTTTTGGACACTTTTTGGCCCTAGGGAAGTTATTGGCACAAGCTTTAGACTTGAGGCATAGTGATTATTGTTCCCCATGTGTTTTTACGTAACATAAACACTAACGGCTAAATTTCATCACCAAATAAAAATATGCTACCAGCTTTATTTTTGAAAAAAACTGTAGTACCAGATTTTTAAAAGCAGTTTTTGGCCCTAGGGAAGTTATTGGCACAAGCTTCAGACTTGTGACATGGTGATTATTGTTCTCCATGTATTTCTACATAACATAAACACTAACTGCTAAATTTCATCACCAAATAAAAATATGCCACCAGCTTTATTTTTGAAAAAAACTGTAGTATCAGATTTTTAAAAGCAGTTTTTGGCCCTAGGGAAGTTATTGGCACAAGCTTTAGACTTGTGGCATAGTGATTATTGTTCCCCATGTGTTTTTACATAACATAAACACTAACGGCTAAATTTCATCACCAAATAAAAATATGCTACCAGCTTTATTTCTAAAAAAACTGTTATATCAGGCTTTTTGGACACTTTTTGGCCCTAGGGAAGTTATTGGCCCAAGCTTTAGACTTGTGGCATGGTGATTATTGTTCCCCATGTTTTTTCACGTAACATAAACACTAACGGCTAAATTTCATCACCAAATAAAAATATGCTACCAGCTTTTTTTTTGAAAAAAACTGTAGTATCAGATTTTTAAAAGCAGTTTTTGGCCCTAGGGAAGTTATTGGCACAAGCTTCAGACTTCTGGCATGGTGATTATTGTTCTCCATGTATTTCTACATAACATAAACACTAACGGCTAAATTTCATCACCAAATAAAAATATGCTACCAGCTTTATTTTTGAAAAAAACTGTAGTATCAGATTTTAAAAAGCAGTTTTTGGCCCTAAGGAAGTTATTGGCACAAGCTTTAGACTTGTGGCATGGTGATTATTGTTCCCCATGTATTTCTAAGTAACATAAACACTAACGGCTAAATTTCATCACCAAATAAAAATATGCTGCCAGCTTTATTTTTGAAAAAACTGTTATATCAGGTTTTTAAAAGCAGTTTTTGGCCCTAGGGAAGTTATTGGCACAAGCTTTAGACTTGTGGCATGGTGATTATTGTTCCCCATGTATTTCTACATAACATAAACACTAACGGCTAAATTTGATCACCAAATAAAAATATGCTACCAGCTTTATTTCTGAAAAAACTGTTATATCAGGCTTTTTGGACACTTTTTGGCCCTTGGGAAGTTATTGGCACAAGCTTTAGACTTGTGGCATAGTGATTATTGTTCCCCATGAGTTTTTACATAACATAAACACTAAAGCCTAAATTTCATCACCAAATAAAAATATGCTACCAGCTTTATTTTTGAAAAAAACTGTAGTACCAGATTTTTAAAAGCAGTTTTTGGCCCTAGGGAAGTTATTGGCACAAGCTTCAGACTTGTGGCATGGTGATTATTGTTCTCCATGTATTTCTACATAACATAAACACTAACTGCTAAATTTCATCACCAAATAAAAATATGCCACCAGCTTTATTTTTGAAAAAAACTGTAGTATCAGATTTTTAAAAGCAGTTTTTGGCCCTAGGGAAGTTATTGGCACAAGCTTTAGACTTGTGGCATAGTGATTATTGTTCCCCATGTGTTTTTACATAACATAAACACTAACGGCTAAATTTCATCACCAAATAAAAATATGCTACCAGCTTTATTTCTAAAAAAACTGTTATATCAGGCTTTTTGGACACTTTTTGGCCCTAGGGAAGTTATTGGCCCAAGCTTTAGACTTGTGGCATGGTGATTATTGTTCCCCATGTGTTTTCACGTAACATAAACATTAACGGCTAAATTTCATCACCAAATAAAAATATGCTACCAGCTTTTTTTTTGAAAAAAACTGTAGTATCAGATTTTTAAAAGCAGTTTTTGGCCCTAGGGAAGTTATTGGCACAAGCTTCAGACTTCTGGCATGGTGATTATTGTTCTCCATGTATTTCTACATAACATAAACACTAACGGCTAAATTTCATCACCAAATAAAAATATGCTACCAGCTTTATTTTTGAAAAAAACTGTAGTATCAGATTTTTAAAAGCAGTTTTTGGCCCTAAGGAAGTTATTGGCACAAGCTTTAGACTTGTGGCATGGTGATTATTGTTCCCCATGTATTTCTACATAACATAAACACTAACGGCTAAATTTCATCACCAAATAAAAATATGCTGCCAGCTTTATTTTTGAAAAAACTGTTATATCAGGCTTATTGGACACTTTTTGGCCCTAGGGAAGTTATTGGCACAAGCTTTAGACTTGTGGCATGGTGATTATTGTTCCCCATGTATTTTGAAATAACATATACACTAACGGCTAAATTTCATTTTCAAATAAAAATATGCTACCAGCTTTATTTTTGAAAAAACTGTAATATCAGGTTTTTTGGACACTTTTTGGCCCTAGGGAAGTTATTGGCCCAAGCTTTAGACTTGTGGCATGGTGATTATTGTTCCCCATGTGTTTTCACGTAACATAAACACTAACGGCTAAATTTCATCACCAAATAAAAATATGCTACCAGCTTTTTTTTTGAAAAAAACTGTAGTATCAGATTTTTAAAAGCAGTTTTTGGCCCTAGGGAAGTTATTGGCACAAGCTTCAGACTTCTGGCATGGTGATTATTGTTCTCCATGTATTTCTACATAACATAAACACTAACGGCTAAATTTCATCACCAAATAAAAATATGCTACCAGCTTTATTTTTGAAAAAAACTGTAGTATCAGATTTTTAAAAGCAGTTTTTGGCCCTAAGGAAGTTATTGGCACAAGCTTTAGACTTGTGGCATGGTGATTATTGTTCCCCATGTATTTCTAAGTAACATAAACACTAACGGCTAAATTTCATCACCAAATAAAAATATGCTGCCAGCTTTATTTTTGAAAAAACTGTTATATCAGGTTTTTAAAAGCAGTTTTTGGCCCTAGGGAAGTTATTGGCACAAGCTTTAGACTTGTGGCATGGTGATTATTGTTCCCCATGTATTTCTACATAACATAAACACTAACGGCTAAATTTGATCACCAAATAAAAATATGCTACCAGCTTTATTTCTGAAAAAACTGTTATATCAGGCTTTTTGGACACTTTTTGGCCCTTGGGAAGTTATTGGCACAAGCTTTAGACTTGTGGCATAGTGATTATTGTTCCCCATGTGTTTTTACATAACATAAACACTAACGGCTAAATTTCATCACCAAATAAAAATATGCTACCAGCTTTATTTTTGAAAAAACTGTTATATCAGGTTTATTGGACACTTTTTGGCCCTAGGGAAGTTATTGGCACAAGCTTTAGACTTGTGGCATAGTGATTATTGTTCCCCATGTATTTTGAAATAACATATACACTAACGGCTAAATTTCATCACCAAATAAAAATATGCTACCAGCTTTATTTTTGAAAAAACTGTAATATCAGGTTTTTTGGACACTTTTTGGCCCTTGGGAAGTTATTGGCACAAGCTAAAGACTTGTGGCATGGTGATTATTGTTCCCCATGTATTTTGACATAACATAAACACTAACGGCTAAATTTGATCACCAAATAAAAATATGCTACCAGCTTTATTTCTAAAAAAACTGTTATATCAGGCTTTTTGGACACTTTTTGGCCCTAGGGAAGTTATTGGCCCAAGCTTTAGACTTGTGGCATGGTGATTATTGTTCCCCATGTGTTTTCACGTAACATAAACACTAACGGCTAAATTTCATCACCAAATAAAAATATGCTACCAGCTTTTTTTTTGAAAAAAACTGTAGTATCAGATTTTTAAAAGCAGTTTTTGGCCCTAGGGAAGTTATTGGCACAAGCTTCAGACTTCTGGCATGGTGATTATTGTTCTCCATGTATTTCTACATAACATAAACACTAACGGCTAAATTTCATCACCAAATAAAAATATGCTGCCAGCTTTATTTTTGAAAAAACTGTTATATCAGGTTTTTAAAAGCAGTTTTTGGCCCTAGGGAAGTTATTGGCACAAGCTTTAGACTTGTGGCATGGTGATTATTGTTCCCCATGTATTTCTACATAACATAAACACTAACGGCTAAATTTGATCACCAAATAAAAATATGCTACCAGCTTTATTTCTGAAAAAACTGTTATATCAGGCTTTTTGGACACTTTTTGGCCCTTGGGAAGTTATTGGCACAAGCTTTAGACTTGTGGCATAGTGATTATTGTTCCCCATGTGTTTTTACATAACATAAACACTAACGGCTAAATTTCATCACCAAATAAAAATATGCTACCAGCTTTTTTTTTGAAAAAAACTGTAGTATCAGATTTTTAAAAGCAGTTTTTGGCCCTAGGGAAGTTATTGGCACAAGCTTTAGACTTGTGGCATAGTGATTATTGTTCCCCATGTGTTTTTACATAACATAAACACTAACGGCTAAATTTCAGCACCAAATAAAAATATGCTACCAGCTTTATTTCTAAAAAAACTGTTATATCAGGCTTTTTGGACACTTTTTGGCCCTAGGGAAGTTATTGACCCAAGCTTTAGACTTGTGGCATGGTGATTATTGTTCCCCATGTGTTTTCACGTAACATAAACACTAACGGCTAAATTTCATCACCAAATAAAAATATGCTACCAGCTTTTTTTTTGAAAAAAACTGTAGTATCAGATTTTTAAAAGCAGTTTTTGGCCCTAGGGAAGTTATTGGCACAAGCTTCAGACTTCTGGCATGGTGATTATTGTTCTCCATGTATTTCTACATAACATAAACACTAACGGCTAAATTTCATCACCAAATAAAAATATGCTACCAGCTTTATTTTTGAAAAAAACTGTAGTATCAGATTTTTAAAAGCAGTTTTTGGCCCTAAGGAAGTTATTGGCACAAGCTTTAGACTTGTGGCATGGTGATTATTGTTCCCCATGTATTTCTAAGTAACATAAACACTAACGGCTAAATTTCATCACCAAATAAAAATATGCTGCCAGCTATATTTTTGAAAAAACTGTTATATCAGGTTTTTAAAAGCAGTTTTTGGCCCTAGGGAAGTTATTGGCACAAGCTTTAGACTTGTGGCATGGTGATTATTGTTCCCCATGTATTTCTACATAACATAAACACTAACGGCTAAATTTGATCACCAAATAAAAATATGCTACCAGCTTTATTTCTGAAAAAACTGTTATATCAGGCTTATTGGACACTTTTTGGCCCTAGGGAAGTTATTGGCACAAGCTTTAGACTTGTGGCATAGTGATTATTGTTCCCCATGAGTTTTTACATAACATAAACACTAAAGGCTAAATTTCATCACCTAATAAAAATATGCTACCAGCTTTATTTTTGAAAAAACTGTTATATCAGGTTTATTGGACCCTTTTTGGCCCTAGGGAAGTTATTGGCACAAGCTTTAGACTTGTGGCATGGTGATTATTGTTCCCCATGTATTTTGAAATAACATATACACTAAAGGCTAAATTTCATCACCAAATAAAAATATGCTACCAGCTTTATTTTTGAAAAAACTGTTATATCAGGCTTTTTGGACACTTTTTGGCCCTAGGGAAGTTATTGGCCCAAGCTTTAGACTTGTGGCATGGTGATTATTGTTCCTCATGTGTTTTTACATAACATAAACACTAACGGCTAAATTTCATCACCAAATAAAAATATGCTACCAGCTTTATTTTTGAAAAAAACTGTAGTACCAGATTTTTAAAAGCAGTTTTTGGCCCTAGGGAAGTTATTGGCACAAGCTTCAGACTTCTGGCATGGTGATTATTGTTCTCCATGTATTTCTACATAACATAAACACTAACTGCTAAATTTCATCACCAAATAAAAATATGCCACCAGCTTTATTTTTGAAAAAAACTGTAGTATCAGATTTTTAAAAGCAGTTTTTGGCCCTAGGGAAGTTATTGGCACAAGCTTTAGACTTGTGGCATAGTGATTATTGTTCCCCATGTGTTTTTACATAACATAAACACTAACGGCTAAATTTCATCACCAAATAAAAATATGCTACCAGCTTTATTTCTAAAAAAACTGTTATATCAGGCTTTTTGGACACTTTTTGGCCCTAGGGAAGTTATTGGCCCAAGCTTTAGACTTGTGGCATGGTGATTATTGTTCCCCATGTGTTTTCACGTAACATAAACACTAACGGCTAAATTTCATCACCAAATAAAAATATGCTACCAGCTTTTTTTTTGAAAAAAACTGTAGTATCAGATTTTTAAAAGCAGTTTTTGGCCCTAGGGAAGTTATTGGCACAAGCTTCAGACTTCTGGCATGGTGATTATTGTTCTCCATGTATTTCTACATAACATAAACACTAACGGCTAAATTTCATCACCAAATAAAAATATGCTGCCAGCTTTATTTTTGAAAAAACTGTTATATCAGGTTTTTAAAAGCAGTTTTTGGCCCTAGGGAAGTTATTGGCACAAGCTTTAGACTTGTGGCATGGTGATTATTGTTCCCCATGTATTTCTACATAACATAAACACTAACGGCTAAATTTGATCACCAAATAAAAATATGCTACCAGCTTTATTTCTGAAAAAACTGTTATATCAGGCTTTTTGGACACTTTTTGGCCCTAGGGAAGTTATTGGCACAAGCTTTAGACTTGTGGCATAGTGATTATTGTTCCCCATGTGTTTTTACGTAACATAAACACTAACGGCTAAATTTCATCACCAAATAAAAATATGCTACCAGCTTTATTTTTGAAAAAAACTGTAGTACCAGATTTTTAAAAGCAGTTTTTGGCCCTAGGGAAGTTATTGGCACAAGCTTTAGACTTGTGGCATGGTGATTATTGTTCCCCATGTATTTCTACATAACATAAACACTAACGGCTAAATTTGATCACCAAATAAAAATATGCTACCAGCTTTATTTCTGAAAAAACTGTTATATCAGGCTTTTTGGACACTTTTTGGCCCTAGGGAAGTTATTGGCACAAGCTTTAGACTTGTGGCATGGTGATTATTGTTCCCCATGTATTTCTACATAACATAAACACTAACGGCTAAATTTGATCACCAAATAAAAATATGCTACCAGCTTTATTTCTGAAAAAACTGTTATATCAGGCTTTTTGGACACTTTTTGGCCCTAGGGAAGTTATTGGCACAAGCTTTAGACTTGTGGCATAGTGATTATTGTTCCCCATGTGTTTTTACGTAACATAAACACTAACGGCTAAATTTCATCACCAAATAAAAATATGCTACCAGCTTTATTTTTGAAAAAAACTGTAGTACCAGATTTTTAAAAGCAGTTTTTGGCCCTAGGGAAGTTATTGGCACAAGCTTCAGACTTGTGGCATGGTGATTATTGTTCTCCATGTATTTCTACATAACATAAACACTAACTGCTAAATTTCATCACCAAATAAAAATATGCCACCAGCTTTATTTTTGAAAAAAACTGTAGTATCAGATTTTTAAAAGCAGTTTTTGGCCCTAGGGAAGTTATTGGCACAAGCTTTAGACTTGTGGCATGGTGATTATTGTTCCTCATGTGTTTTTACATAACATAAACACTAACGGCTAAATTTCATCACCAAATAAAAATATGCTACCAGCTTTATTTTTGAAAAAAACTGTAGTACCAGATTTTTAAAAGCAGTTTTTGGCCCTAGGGAAGTTATTGGCACAAGCTTCAGACTTCTGGCATGGTGATTATTGTTCTCCATGTATTTCTACATAACATAAACACTAACTGCTAAATTTCATCACCAAATAAAAATATGCCACCAGCTTTATTTTTGAAAAAAACTGTAGTATCAGATTTTTAAAAGCAGTTTTTGGCCCTAGGGAAGTTATTGGCACAAGCTTTAGACTTGTGGCATAGTGATTATTGTTCCCCATGTGTTTTTACATAACATAAACACTAACGGCTAAATTTCATCACCAAATAAAAATATGCTACCAGCTTTATTTCTAAAAAAACTGTTATATCAGGCTTTTTGGACACTTTTTGGCCCTAGGGAAGTTATTGGCCCAAGCTTTAGACTTGTGGCATGGTGATTATTGTTCCCCATGTGTTTTCACGTAACATAAACACTAACGGCTAAATTTCATCACCAAATAAAAATATGCTACCAGCTTTTTTTTTGAAAAAAACTGTAGTATCAGATTTTTAAAAGCAGTTTTTGGCCCTAGGGAAGTTATTGGCACAAGCTTCAGACTTCTGGCATGGTGATTATTGTTCTCCATGTATTTCTACATAACATAAACACTAACGGCTAAATTTCATCACCAAATAAAAATATGCTGCCAGCTTTATTTTTGAAAAAACTGTTATATCAGGCTTTTTGGACACTTTTTGGCCCTAGGGAAGTTATTGGCACAAGCTTTAGACTTGTGGCATAGTGATTATTGTTCCCCATGTGTTTTTACGTAACATAAACACTAACGGCTAAATTTCATCACCAAATAAAAATATGCTACCAGCTTTATTTTTGAAAAAAACTGTAGTACCAGATTTTTAAAAGCAGTTTTTGGCCCTAGGGAAGTTATTGGCACAAGCTTCAGACTTGTGGCATGGTGATTATTGTTCTCCATGTATTTCTACATAACATAAACACTAACTGCTAAATTTCATCACCAAATAAAAATATGCCACCAGCTTTATTTTTGAAAAAAACTGTAGTATCAGATTTTTAAAAGCAGTTTTTGGCCCTAGGGAAGTTATTGGCACAAGCTTTAGACTTGTGGCATAGTGATTATTGTTCCCCATGTGTTTTTACATAACATAAACACTAACGGCTAAATTTCAGCACCAAATAAAAATATGCTACCAGCTTTATTTCTAAAAAAACTGTTATATCAGGCTTTTTGGACACTTTTTGGCCCTAGGGAAGTTATTGGCCCAAGCTTTAGACTTGTGGCATGGTGATTATTGTTCCCCATGTGTTTTCACGTAACATAAACACTAACGGCTAAATTTCATCACCAAATAAAAATATGCCACCAGCTTTATTTCTAAAAAAACTGTTATATCAGGCTTTTTGGACACTTTTTGGCCCTAGGGAAGTTATTGGCCCAAGCTTTAGACTTGTGGCATGGTGATTATTGTTCCCCATGTGTTTTCACGTAACATAAACACTAACGGCTAAATTTCATCACCAAATAAAAATATGCTACCAGCTTTTTTTTTGAAAAAAACTGTAGTATCAGATTTTTAAAAGCAGTTTTTGGCCCTAGGGAAGTTATTGGCACAAGCTTCAGACTTCTGGCATGGTGATTATTGTTCTCCATGTATTTCTACATAACATTAACACTAACGGCTAAATTTCATCACCAAATAAAAATATGCTACCAGCTTTATTTTTGAAAAAAACTGTAGTATCAGATTTTTAAAAGCAGTTTTTGGCCCTAAGGAAGTTATTGGCACAAGCTTTAGACTTGTGGCATGGTGATTATTGTTCCCCATGTATTTCTAAGTAACATAAACACTAACGGCTAAATTTCATCACCAAATAAAAATATGCTGCCAGCTTTATTTTTGAAAAAACTGTTATATCAGGTTTTTAAAAGCAGTTTTTGGCCCTAGGGAAGTTATTGGCACAAGCTTTAGACTTGTGGCATGGTGATTATTGTTCCCCATGTATTTCTACATAACATAAACACTAACGGCTAAATTTGATCACCAAATAAAAATATGCTACCAGCTTTATTCTTGAAAAAACTGTTATATCAGGTTTTTTGGACACTTTTTGGCCCTAGGGAAGTTATTGGCACAAGCTAAAGACTTGTGGCATGGTGATTATTGTTCTCCATGTATTTCTACATAACATAAACACTAAAGGCTAAATTTCATCACCTAATAAAAATATGCTACCAGCTTTATTTTTGAAAAAACTGTTATATCAGGCTTTTTGGACACTTTTTGGCCCTAGGGAAGTTATTGGCACAAGCTTTAGACTTGTGGCATAGTGATTATTGTTCCCCATGAGTTTTTACATAACATAAACACTAAAGGCTAAATTTCATCACCTAATAAAAATATGCTACCAGCTTTATTTTTGAAAAAACTGTTATATCAGGTTTATTGGACACTTTTTGGCCCTAGGGAAGTTATTGGCACAAGCTTTAGACTTGTGGCATGGTGATTATTGTTCCCCATGTATTTCTACATAACATAAACACTAACGGCTAAATTTGATCACCAAAAAAAATATGCTACCAGCTTTATTTCTGAAAAAACTGTTATATCAGGCTTTTTGGACACTTTTTGGCCCTTGGGAAGTTATTGGCACAAGCTTTAGACTTGTGGCATAGTGATTATTGTTCCCCATGAGTTTTTACATAACATAAACACTAAAGGCTAAATTTCATCACCAAATAAAAATATGCTACCAGCTTTATTTTTGAAAAAACTGTTATATCAGGTTTATTGGACACTTTTTGGCCCTAGGGAAGTTATTGGCACAAGCTTTAGACTTGTGGCATGGTGATTATTGTTCCCCATGTATTTTAAAATAACATATACACTAACGGCTAAATTTCATTTTCAAATAAAAATGTGCTACTAGCTTTATTTTTGAAAAAACTGTAATATCAGGTTTTTTGGACACTTTTTGGCCCTAGGGAAGTTATTGGCACAAGCTTTAGACTTGTGGCATGGTGATTTTTGTTCCCCATGTATTTCTACATAACATAAACACTAATGGCTAAATTTCATCACCAAATAAAAATATGCTACCAGCTTTATTTTTGAAAAAACTGTATAATCAGGTTTTTTGGAAACTTTTTGGCCCTAGGGAAGTTATTGGCACAAGCTTTAGACTTGTGGCATGGTGATTATTGTTCCTCATGTGTTTTTACATAACATAAACACTAACGGCTAAATTTCATCACCAAATAAAAATATGCTACCAGCTTTATTTTTGAAAAAAACTGTAGTATCAGATTTTTAAAAGCAGTTTTTGGCCCTAGGGAAGTTATTGGCACAAGCTTTAGACTTGTGGCATGGTGATTATTGTTCTCCATGTATTTCTACATAACATAAACACTAACGGCTAAATTTCATTTTCAAAAAAAAATATGCTACCAGCTTTATTTTTAAAAAAACTGTTATATCAGGTTTATTGGACAAGCAACCAATAACTTCCCTAGGGCCAAAAACTGCTTTTAAAAATCTGAGACTACAGTTTTTTCAAAAATAAAGCTGGTAGCATATTTTTATTTGAAAATGAAATTTAGCCGTTAGTGTTTATGTTAGGTAGAAATACATGGGGAACAATAATCACCATGCCACAAGTCTAAAGCTTGTGCCAATAAATTCCCTAGGGCCAAAAAGTGTCCAAAAAACTTGATGTAACAGTTTTTTCAAAAATAAAGCTGGTAGCATATTTTTATTTGGTGATGAAATTTGGCCTTTAGTGTTTATGTTATGTAGAAATAAATAGGGAACAATAATTACCATGCCAGAAGTCTTTAGCTTGTGCCAATAACTTCCCTAGGGCCAAAAACTGCTTTTAAAAACCTGATAAAACAGTTTTTTCAAAAATAAAGCTGGTAACGTATTTTTATTTGGTGATGAAATTTGGCCGTTAGTGTTTTTGTTATGTAGAAATACATGGAGAACAATAATCACCATGCCAGAAGTCTTTAGCTTGTGCCAATAACTTCCCTAGGGCCAAAAAGTGTCCAAAAAGCCTGATATAACAGTTTTTTCAAAAATAAAGCTGTTAGCGTATTTTTATTTGGTGATGAAATTTGGCCGTTAGTGTTTATGTTATGTAGAAATACATGGGGAACAATAATCACCATGCCAGAAGTCTGAAGCTTGTGCCAATAACTTCCCTAGGGCCAAAAACTGCTTTTAAAAATCTGATAATACAGCTTTTTTCAAAAATAAAGCTGGTAGCATATTTTTATTTGGTGATGAAATTTAGCCGTTAGTGTTTATGTTATGTAGAAATACATGGAGAACGATAATCACCATGCCAGAAGTCTGAAGCTTGTGCCAATAACTTCCCTAGGGCCAAAAACTGCTTTTAAAAATCTGATACTACAGCTTTTTTCAAAAATAAAGCTGGTAGCGTATTTTTATTTGGTGATGAAATTTGGCCGTTAGTGTTTATGTTATGTAGAAATACATATAGAACAATAATCACCATGCCAGAAGTCTTTAGCTTGTGCCAATAACTTCCCTAGGGCCAAAAAGTGTCCAAAAAACCTGATATAACAGTTTTTTCAAAAATAAAGCTGGTAGCATATTTTTATTTGGTGATGAAATTTAGCCGTTAGTGTTTATGTTATGTAGAAATACATGGAGAACAATAATCACCATGCCAGAAGTCTGAAGCTTGTGCCAATAACTTCCCTAGGGCCAAAAAGTGTCCAAAAAACCTGCTATAACAGTTTTTTCAAAAATAAAGCTGGTAGCATATTTTTATTTGGTGATGAAATTTGGCCGTTAGTGTTTATGTTATGTAGAAATACATGGAGAACAATAATCACCATGCCAGAAGTCTGAAGCTTGTGCCAATAACTTCCCTAGGGCCAAAAAGTGTCCAAAAAACCTGATATAACAGTTTTTTCAAAAATAAAGCTGGTAGCATATTTTTATTTGGTGATGAAATTTAGCCGTTAGTGTTTATGTTATGTAGAAATACATGGAGAACAATAATCACCATGCCAGAAGTCTGAAGCTTGTGCCAATAACTTCCCTAGGGCCAAAAAGTGTCCAAAAAACCTGCTATAACAGTTTTTTCAAAAATAAAGCTGGTAGCATATTTTTATTTGGTGATGAAATTTAGCCGTTAGTGTTTATGTTATGTAGAAATACATGGGGAACAATAATCACCATGCCACAAGTCTAAAGCTTGTGCCAATAACTTCCCTAGGGCCAAAAAGTGTCCAAAAAGCCTGATATAACAGTTTTTTCAAAAATAAAGCTGGTAGCATATTTTTATTTGGTGATGAAATTTAGCCTTTAGTGTTTATGTTATGTAAAAACACATGGGGAACAATAATCACTATGCCACAAGTCTTTAGCTTGTGCCAATAACTTCCCTAGGGCCAAAAAGTGTCCAAAAAGCCTGATATAACAGTTTTTTCAAAAATAAAGCTGTTAGCGTATTTTTATTTGGTGATGAAATTTGGCCGTTAGTGTTTATGTTATGTAGAAATACATGGGGAACAATAATCACCATGCCAGAAGTCTGAAGCTTGTGCCAATAACTTCCCTAGGGCCAAAAACTGCTTTTAAAAATCTGATACTACAGCTTTTTTCAAAAATAAAGCTGGTAGCATATTTTTATTTGGTGATGAAATTTGGCCGTTAGTGTTTATGTTATGTAGAAATACATGGAGAACAATAATCACCATGCCAGAAGTCTGAAGCTTGTGCCAATAACTTCCCTAGGGCCAAAAACTGCTTTTAAAAATCTGATACTACAGCTTTTTTCAAAAATAAAGCTGGTAGCATATTTTTATTTGGTGATGAAATTTGGCCGTTAGTGTTTATGTTATGTAGAAATACATGGAGAACAATAATCACCATGCCAGAAGTCTGAAGCTTGTGCCAATAACTTCCCTAGGGCCAAAAAGTGTCCAAAAAACCTGATATAACAGTTTTTTCAAAAATAAAGCTGGTAGCATATTTTTATTTGGTGATGAAATTTAGCCGTTAGTGTTTATGTTATGTAGAAATACATGGGGAACAATAATCACCATGCCACAAGTCTAAAGCTTGTGCCAATAACTTCCCTAGGGCCAAAAAGTGTCCAAAAAGCCTGATATAACAGTTTTTTCAAAAATAAAGCTGGTAGCATATTTTTATTTGGTGATGAAATTTAGCCTTTAGTGTTTATGTTATGTAAAAACACATGGGGAACAATAATCACTATGCCACAAGTCTTTAGCTTGTGCCAATAACTTCCCTAGGGCCAAAAAGTGTCCAAAAAACCTGATATAACAGTTTTTTCAAAAATAAAGCTGGTAGCACATTTTTATTTGGTGATGAAATTTAGCCGTTAGTGTTTATGTTACTTAGAAATACATGGGGAACGATAATCACTATGCCACAAGTCTAAAGCTTGTGCCAATAACTTCCCTAGGGCCAAAAAGTGTCCAAAAAGCCTGATATAACAGTTTTTTCAGAAATAAAGCTGGTAGCGTATTTTTATTTGGTGATGAAATTTGGCCGTTAGTGTTTATGTTATGTAGAAATACATGGAGAACAATAATCACCATGCCAGAAGTCTGAAGCTTGTGCCAATAACTTCCCTAGGGCCAAAAAGTGTCCAAAAAACCTGATATAACAGTTTTTTCAAAAATAAAGCTGGTAGCATATTTTTATTTGGTGATGAAATTTGGCCGTTAGTGTTTATGTTATGTAGAAATACATGGAGAACAATAATCACCATGCCAGAAGTCTAAAGCTTGTGCCAATAACTTCCCTAGGGCCAAAAAGTGTCCAAAAAGCCTGATATAACAGTTTTTTCAAAAATAAAGCTGGTAGCATATTTTTATTTGGTGATGAAATTTGGCCGTTAGTGTTTATGTTATGTAGAAATACATGGAGAACAATAATCACCATGCCAGAAGTCTGAAGCTTGTGCCAATAACTTCCCTAGGGCCAAAAAGTGTCCAAAAAACCTGCTATAACAGTTTTTTCAAAAATAAAGCTGGTAGCATATTTTTATTTGGTGATGAAATTTAGCCGTTAGTGTTTATGTTATGTAGAAATACATGGGGAACAATAATCACCATGCCAGAAGTCTTTAGCTTGTGCCAATAACTTCCCTAGGGCCAAAAAGTGTCCAAAAAGCCTGATATAACAGTTTTTTCAAAAATAAAGCTGTTAGCGTATTTTTATTTGGTGATGAAATTTGGCCGTTAGTGTTTATGTTATGTAGAAATACATGGGGAACAATAATCACCATGCCAGAAGTCTGAAGCTTGTGCCAATAACTTCCCTAGGGCCAAAAACTGCTTTTAAAAATATGATACTACAGCTTTTTTCAAAAATAAAGCTGGTAGCATATTTTTATTTGGTGATGAAATTTAGCCGTTAGTGTTTATGTTATGTAGAAATACATGGAGAACAATAATCACCATGCCAGAAGTCTGAAGCTTGTGCCAATAACTTCCCTAGGGCCAAAAACTGCTTTTAAAAATCTGATACTACAGCTTTTTTCAAAAATAAAGCTGGTAGCGTATTTTTATTTGGTGATGAAATTTGGCCGTTAGTGTTTATGTTATGTAGAAATACATGGAGAACAATAATCACCATGCCAGAAGTCTGAAGCTTGTGCCAATAACTTCCCTAGGGCCAAAAAGTGTCCAAAAAGCCTGATATAACAGTTTTTTCAAAAATAAAGCTGGTAGCATATTTTTATTTGGTGATGAAATTTGGCCGTTAGTGTTTATGTTATGTAGAAATACATGGAGAACAATAATCACCATGCCAGAAGTCTGAAGCTTGTGCCAATAACTTCCCTAGGGCCAAAAAGTGTCCAAAAAACCTGCTATAACAGTTTTTTCAAAAATAAAGCTGGTAGCATATTTTTATTTGGTGATGAAATTTAGCCGTTAGTGTTTATGTTATGTAGAAATACATGGGGAACAATAATCACCATGCCAGAAGTCTTTAGCTTGTGCCAATAACTTCCCTAGGGCCAAAAAGTGTCCAAAAAGCCTGATATAACAGTTTTTTCAAAAATAAAGCTGTTAGCGTATTTTTATTTGGTGATGAAATTTGGCCGTTAGTGTTTATGTTATGTAGAAATACATGGGGAACAATAATCACCATGCCAGAAGTCTGAAGCTTGTGCCAATAACTTCCCTAGGGCCAAAAACTGCTTTTAAAAATATGATACTACAGCTTTTTTCAAAAATAAAGCTGGTAGCATATTTTTATTTGGTGATGAAATTTAGCCGTTAGTGTTTATGTTATGTAGAAATACATGGAGAACAATAATCACCATGCCAGAAGTCTGAAGCTTGTGCCAATAACTTCCCTAGGGCCAAAAACTGCTTTTAAAAATCTGATACTACAGCTTTTTTCAAAAATAAAGCTGGTAGCGTATTTTTATTTGGTGATGAAATTTGGCCGTTAGTGTTTATGTTATGTAGAAATACATGGAGAACAATAATCACCATGCCAGAAGTCTTTAGCTTGTGCAAATAACTTCCCTAGGGCCAAAAAGTGTCCAAAAAGCCTGATATAACAGTTTTTTCAAAAATAAAGCTGGTAGCGTATTTTTATTTGGTGACATATTTTTATTTGGTGATGAAATTTAGCCGTTAGTGTTTATGTTATGTAGAAATACATGGGGAACAATAATCACCATGCCAGAAGTCTGAAGCTTGTGCCAATAACTTCCCTAGGGCCAAAAAGTGTCCAAAAAACCTGATATAACAGTTTTTTCAAAAATAAAGCTGGTAGCATATTTTTATTTGGTGATGAAATTTGGCCGTTAGTGTTTATGTTATGTAGAAATACATGGAGAACAATAATCACCATGCCAGAAGTCTGAAGCTTGTGCCAATAACTTCCCTAGGGCCAAAAAGTGTCCAAAAAACCTGATATAACAGTTTTTTCAAAAATAAAGCTGGTAGCATATTTTTATTTGGTGATGAAATTTAGCCGTTAGTGTTTATGTTATGTAGAAATACATGGGGAACAATAATCACCATGCCACAAGTCTAAAGCTTGTGCCAATAACTTCCCTAGGGCCAAAAAGTGTCCAAAAAGCCTGATATAACAGTTTTTTCAAAAATAAAGCTGGTAGCATATTTTTATTTGGTGATGAAATTTAGCCTTTAGTGTTTATGTTATGTAAAAACACATGGAGAACAATAATCACCATGCCAGAAGTCTGAAGCTTGTGCCAATAACTTCCCTAGGGCCAAAAAGTGTCCAAAAAACCTGATATAACAGTTTTTTCAAAAATAAAGCTGGTAGCATATTTTTATTTGGTGATGAAATTTAGCCTTTAGTGTTTATGTTATGTAAAAACACATGGGGAACGATAATCACTATGCCACAAGTCTAAAGCTTGTGCCAATAACTTCCCTAGGGTCAAAAAGTGTCCAAAAAGCCTGATATAACAGTTTTTTCAGAAATAAAGCTGGTAGCGTATTTTTATTTGGTGATGAAATTTGGCCGTTAGTGTTTATGTTATGTAGAAATACATGGAGAACAATAATCACCATGCCAGAAGTCTGAAGCTTGTGCCAATAACTTCCCTAGGGCCAAAAAGTGTCCAAAAAACCTGATATAACAGTTTTTTCAAAAATAAAGCTGGTAGCGTATTTTTATTTGGTGATGAAATTTGGCCGTTAGTGTTTATGTTATGTAGAAATACATGGAGAACAATAATCACCATGCCACAAGTCTTTAGCTTGTGCCAATAACTTCCCTAGGGCCAAAAAGTGTCCAAAAAACCTGATATAACAGTTTTTTCAAAAATAAAGCTGGTAGCATATTTTTATTTGGTGATGAAATTTAGCCGTTAGTGTTTATGTTATGTAGAAATACATGGGGAACAATAATCACCATGCCACAAGTCTTTAGCTTGTGCCAATAACTTCCCTAGGGCCAAAAAGTGTCCAAAAAACCTGATATAACAGTTTTTTCAAAAATAAAGCTGGTAGCATATTTTTATTTGGTGATGAAATTTAGCCGTTAGTGTTTATGTTATGTAAAAATACATGGGGAACAATAATCACCATGCCACAAGTCTAAAGCTTGTGCCAATAACTTCCCTAGGGCCAAAAAGTGTCCAAAAGCCTGATATAACAGTTTTTTCAAAAATAAAGCTGGTAGCATATTTTTATTTGGTGATGAAATTTAGCCTTTAGTGTTTATGTTATGTAAAAACACATGGGGAACAATAATCACTATGCCACAAGTCTTTAGCTTGTGCCAATAACTTCCCTAGGGCCAAAAAGTGTCCAAAAAACCTGATATAACAGTTTTTTCAAAAATAAAGCTGGTAGCATATTTTTATTTGGTGATGAAATTTAGCCGTTAGTGTTTATGTTATGTAAAAATACATGGGGAACAATAATCACCATGCCACAAGTCTAAAGCTTGTGCCAATAACTTCCCTAGGGCCAAAAAGTGTCCAAAAAGCCTGATATAACAGTTTTTTCAAAAATAAAGCTGGTAGCATATTTTTATTTGGTGATGAAATTTAGCCGTTAGTGTTTATGTTACTTAGAAATACATGGGGAACGATAATCACTATGCCACAAGTCTAAAGCTAGGGCCAATAACTTCCCTAGGGCCAAAAAGTGTCCAAAAAGCCTGATATAACAGTTTTTTCAGAAATAAAGCTGGTAGCGTATTTTTATTTGGTGATGAAATTTGGCCGTTAGTGTTTATGTTATGTAGAAATACATGGAGAACAATAATCACCATGCCAGAAGTCTGAAGCTTGTGCCAATAACTTCCCTAGGGCCAAAAAGTGTCCAAAAAACCTGATATAACAGTTTTTTCAAAAATAAAGCTGGTAGCGTATTTTTATTTGGTGATGAAATTTGGCCGTTAGTGTTTATGTTATGTAGAAATACATGGAGAACAATAATCACCATGCCACAAGTCTTTAGCTTGTGCCAATAACTTCCCTAGGGCCAAAAAGTGTCCAAAAAACCTGATATAACAGTTTTTTCAAAAATAAAGCTGGTAGCATATTTTTATTTAATGATGAAATTTAGCCGTTAGTGTTTATGTTATGTAGAAATACATGGGGAACAATAATCACCATGCCACAAGTCTAAAGCTTGTGCCAATAACTTCCCTAGGGCCAAAAAGTGTCCAAAAAGCCTGATATAACAGTTTTTTCAAAAATAAAGCTGGTAGCATATTTTTATTGGTGATGAAATTTAGCCGTTAGTGTTTATGTTATGTAGAAATACATGGAGAACAATAATCACCATGCCAGAAGTCTGAAGCTTGTGCCAATAACTTCCCTAGGGCCAAAAAGTGTCCAAAAAGCCTGATGTAACAGTTTTTTCAAAAATAAAGCTGGTAGCATATTTTTATTTGGTGATTAAATTTAGCCTTTAGTGTTTATGTTATGTAAAAAAACCCATGGGGAACGATTATCACTATGCCACAAGTCTAAAGCTTGTGCCAATAACTTCCCTAGGGCCAAAAAGTGTCCAAAAAGCCTGATATAACAGTTTTTTCAAAAATAAAGCTGGTAGCATATTTTTATTGGTGATGAAATTTAGCCGTTAGTGTTTATGTTATGTAAAAACACATGGGGAACAATAATCACTATGCCACAAGTCTTTTGCTTGTGCCAATAACTTCCCTAGGGCCAAAAACTGCTTTTAAAAATCTGATACTGCAGTTTTTTTCAAAAATAAAGCTGGTAGCGTATTTTTATTTGGTGATGAAATTTAGCCATTAGTGTTTATGTTATGTAAAAACACATGGGGAAAAATAATCACTATGCCACAAGTCTTTAGCTTGTGCCAATAACTTCCCTAGGGCCAAAAAGTGTCCAAAAAACCTGATATAACAGTTTTTTCAAAAATAAAGCTGGTAGCATATTTTTATTTGGTGATGAAATTTAGCCGTTAGTGTTTATGTTACTTAGAAATACATGGGGAACAATAATCACCATGCCACAAGTCTAAAGCTTGTGCCAATAACTTCCCTAGGGCCAAAAAGTGTCCAAAAAGCCTGATATAACAGTTTTTTCAAAAATAAAGCTGGTAGCGTATTTTTATTTGGTGATGAAATTTGGCCGTTAGTGTTTATGTTATGTAGAAATACATGGAGAACAATAATCACCATGCCAGAAGTCTTTAGCTTGTGCCAATAACTTCCCTAGGGCCAAAAAGTGTCCAAAAAACCTGATATAACAGTTTTTTCAAAAATAAAGCTGGTAGCATATTTTTATTTGGTGATGAAATTTAGCCGTTAGTGTTTATGTTACTTAGAAATACATGGGGAACAATAATCACCATGCCACAAGTCTAAAGCTAGGGCCAATAATTTCCCTAGGGCCAAAAAGTGTCCAAAAAGCCTGATATAACAGTTTTTTCAAAAATAAAGCTGGTAGCGTATTTTTATTTGGTGATGAAATTTGGCCGTTAGTGTTTATCTTATGTAGAAACACATGGAGAACAATAATCACCATGCCAGAAGTCTTTAGCTTGTGCCAATAACTTCCCTAGGGCCAAAAAGTGTCCAAAAAACCTGATATAACAGTTTTTTCAAAAATAAAGCTGGTAGCATATTTTTATTTGGTGATGAAATTTAGCCGTTAGTGTTTATGTTATGTAGAAATACATGGAGAACAATAATCACCATGCCACAAGTCTTTTGCTTGTGCCAATAACTTCCCTAGGGCCAAAAACTGCTTTTAAGAATCTGATACTGCAGTTTTTTTCAAAAATAAAGCTGGTAGCGTATTTTTATTTGGTGATGAAATTTGGCCGTTAGTGTTTATGTTATGTAGAAATACATTGAGAACAATAATCACCATGCCAGAAGTCTAAAGCTTGTGCCAATAATTTCCCTAGGGCCAAAAAGTGTCCAAAAAAAATTGATATAACAGTTTTTTCAAAAATAAAGCTGGTAGCATAATTTTATTTGGTAATCAAATTTAGCCGTTAGTGTTTATGTTATGTAAAAACACATGGGGAACAATAATCACTATGCCACAAGTCTTTAGCTTGTGCCAATAACTTCCCTAGGGCCAAAAACTGCTTTTAAGAATCTGATACTGCAGTTTTTTTCAAAAATAAAGCTGGTAGCGTATTTTTATTTGGTGATGAAATTTGGCCGTTAGTGTTTATGTTATGTAGAAATACATGGAGAACAATAATCACCATGCCAGAAGTCTAAAGCTTGTGCCAATAACTTCCCTAGAGCCAAAAAGTGTCCAAAAAAAATTGTTATAACAGTTTTTTCAAAAATAAAGCTGGTAGCATAATTTTATTTGGTAATCAAATTTAGCCGTTAGTGTTTATGTTATGTAAAAACACATGGGGAACAATAATCACTATGCCACAAGTCTTTAGCTTGTGCCAATAACTTCCCTAGGGCCAAAAAGTGTCCAAAAAAAATTGATATTACAGTTTTTTCAAAAAATAAAGCTGGTAGCATATTTTTATTTGGTGATCAAATTTAGCAGTTAGTGTTTATGTTATGTGAAAACACATGGGGAACAATAATCACCATGCCAGAAGTCTGAAGCTTGTGCCAATAACTTCCCTAGGGCCAAAAAGTGTCCAAAAAGCCTGATATAACAGTTTTTTCAAAAATAAAGCTGGTAGCGTATTTTTATTTGGTGATGAAATTTGGCCGTTAGTGTTTATGTTATGTAGAAATACATGGAGAACAATAATCACCATGCCACAAGTCTAAAGCTTGTGCCAATAACTTCCCTAGGGCCAAAAACTGCTTTTAAAAACCTGATATAACAGTTTTTTCAAAAATAAAGCTGGCAGCATATTTTTATTTGGTGATGAAATTTAGCCGTTAGTGTTTATGTTATGTAAAAACACATGAGGAACAATAATCACCATGCCACAAGTCTAAAGCTTGTGCCAATATTTTCCCTAGGGCCAAAAAGTTTCCAAAAAACCTGATATTACAGTTTTTTCAAAAATAAAGCTGGTAGCATATTTTTATTTGGTGATGAAATTTAGCCGTTAGTGTTTATGTTATGTAAAAACACATGAGGAACAATAATCACCATGCCACAAGTCTTTAGCTTGTGCCAATAACTTCCCTAGGGCCAAAAAGTTTCCAAAAAACCTGATATTACAGTTTTTTCAAAAATAAAGCTGGTAGCATATTTTTATTTGAAAATGAAATTTAGCCGTTAGTGTATATGTTATGTCAAAATACATGGGGAACAATAATCACCATGCCACAAGTCTTTAGCTTGTGCCAATAACTTCCCTAGGGCCAAAAAGTGTCCAAAAAACCTGATATAACAGTTTTTTCAAAAATAAAGCTGGTAGCGTATTTTTATTTGAAAATGAAATTTAGCCGTTAGTGTATATGTTACTTAGAAATACATGGGGAACAATAATCACCATGCCACAAGTCTTTTGCTTGTGCCAATAACTTCCCTAGGGCCAAAAACTGCTTTTAAAAATCTGATACTACAGTTTTTTTCAAAAATAAAGCTGGTAGCGTATTTTTATTTGGTGATGAAATTTGGCCGTTAGTGTTTATGTTATGTAGAAATACATGGGGAACAATAATCACCATGCCACAAGTCTTTTGCTTGTGTCAATAACTTCCCTAGGGCCAAAAACTGCTTTTAAAAATCTGATACTACAGTTTTTTTCAAAAATAAAGCTGGTAGCGTATTTTTATTTGGTGATGAAATTTGGCCGTTAGTGTTTATGTTATGTAGAAATACATGGGGAACAATAATCACCATGCCACAAGTCTTTAGCTTGTGCCAATAACTTCCCTAGGGCCAAAAAGTTTCCAAAAAACCTGATATTACAGTTTTTTCAAAAATAAAGCTGGTAGCATATTTTTATTTGAAAATGAAATTTAGCCGTTTGTGTATATGTTATGTCAAAATACATGGGGAACAATAATCACCATGCCACAAGTCTTTAGCTTGTGCCAATAACTTCCCTAGGGCCAAAAAGTGTCCAAAAAGCCTGATATAACAGTTTTTTCAGAAATAAAGCTGGTAGCATATTTTTATTTGAAAATGAAATTTAGCCGTTTGTGTATATGTTATGTAAAAACACATGGGGAACAATAATCACTATGCCACAAGTCTTTAGCTTGTGCCAATAACTTCCCTAGGGCCAAAAAACCTGATATTACTGTTTTTTCAAAAATAAAGCTGGTAGCATATTTTTATTTGAAAATGAAATTTAGCCGTTTGTGTATATGTTATGTAAAAACACATGGGGAACAATAATCACTATGCCACAAGTCTAAAGCTTGTGCCAATAACTTCCCTAGGGCCAAAAAGTGTCCAAAAAGCCTGATATAACAGTTTTTTCAGAAATAAAGCTGGTAGCATATTTTTATTTGGTGATCAAATTTAGCCGTTAGTGTTTATGTTATGTCAAAATACATGGGGAACAATAATCACCATGCCACAAGTCTTTAGCTTGTGCCAATAACTTCCCTAGGGCCAAAAAGTGTCCAAAAAACCTGATATAACAGTTTTTTCAAAAATAAAGCTGGTAGCATATTTTTATTTGGTGATGAAATTTAGCCGTTAGTGTTTATGTTATGTAGAAATACATGGGGAACAATAATCACCATGCCACAAGTCTAAAGCTTGTGCCAATAACTTCCCTAGGGCCAAAAACTGCTTTTAAAAACCTGATATAACAGTTTTTTCAAAAATAAAGCTGGTAGCATATTTTTATTTGGTGATGAAATTTAGCCGTTAGTGTTTATGTTACTTAGAAATACATGGGGAACAATAATCACCATGCCACAAGTCTAAAACTTGTGCCAATAACTTCCCTAGGGCCAAAAAGCCTGATATAACAGTTTTTTCAAAAATAAAGCTGGTAGCATATTTTTATTTGTTGATGAAATTTAGCCGTTAGTGTTTATGTTATGTAAAAACACATGAGGAACAATAATCACCATGCCACAAGTCCACAAATGCATACAAATACTTGATTAGCAAGTGAATAAGTACAGTTTCTTGACTGTTATAAGCATTCTGTTCTGAAATAATTTTTTGGTGTTTGGACATGCTTGTTTAAGTGATAGAATTCAAAATTGAAGGATAAAATGCTTTTAGCTTTTGATAAACTATGGTAGTCATCTATTTTAATTAAGAATAAGAAACTGCCATAGACTTATATTTACACAATAAAGTTTAATGTAATTTTATGTTGGGACGAGGTTTAAAATACTTTGTTTTATCTCGTCCCAACAAATTTGCATAAATATATCCATCAAAGTTTTCGGGGCAGAAATAAAGATCCTCCTTATTTACCCGATAAATTTGCGTGTAAATTGGAAAATTAAATATTCGTTCCATTTCTGGAGTGAAGCTGTTCACTCCATTTTAGAATGAAAAGCATTTTGATGATTCAATTCTGTAAGGAATGATGTGAATAAAGATATAATGAATATGATTCAGTTTGAGGTTGCAAGTAGAGAAAAAATGTTTGACATTGCAAGGAACCTATAGAAATATAGGTCAAATCGAAATGACAAAGTTCTGTCATGGCAAAAAGAATATTCTAGAATTGAAAAATTGTTTCGAAATCATTTAAAATTTTATGTTGGCGAATAAAACAATAAACTTATTTTTTTCGAAGTCAATCGTTTTTAAAAAGACTGCTTTTGAAAAATTAATAATTTTTAAAAATTTGCATATATATATTGTGATATATTCAATGTATGTGGATATTAAAAATTTATTGCTGCTTTATTTTCTATTTACAAAACATTAATAATAATAATAAATTAATATGAGAAAATGGAGGAAAAAGAAATACAATGAGATACATTGAAATGTATAATTAATTAATATACATTGCTGCTAATAGAAAATCTATTTTTTTAAGATTCCACCGATTCCAAGACCGAGAAGGCCTTTTCCACCTTTATTTCCACCCAAAACTCCACCGAGAAGTCCATCACCATTTCCACCAAGAAGGCCACCAAGGAGACCATTGACAAGGCCATTTTCGCCAAGAAGGGCTCCCAAAACTCCATCCTTAAGAAGGCCATTTAATTTTAATAAACCGTCCAAATTGAGAAGTTTATTTAAATTGAGTCCAGATAAAAGTGATGACAAAAGTCTATCAAGATCTTTTAAAAGTTGTTGAAGGAGTTTATCAACATTCTTTAATAAATTGTTTAATAAATTTCCAATGGCTTCATCTTCTTGCAATAATGTCAAAACATTGTTTTGAACAATATCCTAAAAATAAATTTGCATATTTATTTATAAATTGCTGTTATTAGATAGAAACTTACGTAAAGCTCTTCAACTAATTGTCCAGCTTGAGGTGAAATTCCATTAGCAATTTTTTTGAGGGTTTCAAAGGTTGTTTCAATTTTGCCATCAACATCTTCAACAATTGATTTATACAATTTTTGTAATTCAATTGGTTGTCCGGCAATCCAGCTATCAATAGTTTCCAAGATTTCTGATTTTGTCATGTTTTCATTTTTAAGAAGTCCAGTCAATTCATCCAATTGTTCGGTAGAAAGACTTGGAAGTAATTGTTGAAGGATTTGAATAACTTTTTCAAGAAGAGTCCGGACTAATGTTACAACATCTCCAACAACCCCATCAAGACCCGCATTCAATGGCAAAACTTTAAGAACACCCAACAATTTTCCATTTAATAATCCGGATAATGGCCCATCTCCTCCATTTGGTGAAGCTGAAACTCCAGAATCCCCACCACCACCAAGAATTGGAAGTGCAAAGACACTTGTTGAAAGAAGAAGGGCAAAAACAATCAAAGATTTGTTATACATTTTTATTTATTATTAAATGGATTTGAATTGTTAAATGATGATATTAAAATGAAATTTTGTAGCTGCTTTTATACTCATTCTAATGATTATTGAACAGTTTTTTTGATCAAAATTCTAAAAAACATTGCTGATCAAGCTTAAAAAAATTGTTTTGGAAATTTCTGAATTGATAATTTAAAAAAAGAATTTTGATACTTTTTGCAAATTATTATTCAAATCCCCTCCATATTCATTTTTGTTGCTGTTTTTTAATGATGGTTAAAAAAACAAAAACATTAAATCATTTATAATTGACCAAATAACAGCTTAACACTATTATTTGTCTGCACTCAACTTGTATTTTTTTAAGTCATTTACTTGCTTGAAGCATTTGTTTAATATTTTTTATATGCAATGTTTCAACAATTCAACTGCTTTTAACTTTTACGAAACGAAAAAAATGTTGCAGCTTAAAATTGTGTTATTGTATACAAAAAACATGTACTTTAATATTTTTTATTTTATTGAAAAACAAAAACAACATTTTACCAGATATATTTATTTAAAATTACAAAAAAATTCCACCTCCTCATTTTTAGAGATTTAAAATTTTCCAATGCTTTCTTTCAAAATAGAAAAAGAACGTAAAAATGAATGGTTATTTTTTACAAGATTTATTGTAGGAAAAAATCTATTATACATCATTTGTGATGTATAATACAGATTTCTTTGTTTCTCTGTCTTGCCCAATAAAAATATGCAACCTTGTACTTTTGATTGAACTCAAAATTGTATTTCTTTTCATTTTTTTGATTTTTTTGTTGGTTTTTCAACCTTTAAAGTTTAAGGTATAATTTCGATTCAATGCCCTTTTTTAAAATGTGGCATTTGAATAAATTTTGGAACGCTTTGTTGTTTATTGCAACAAAGCAAATATTTCTTTTTTCTTTAACAATTTAACAGTAATTTTATATAACCGCAAATTTCTAACTAATATTATCATCGACCAAAAGTAACCCCTGTGCTAATTTTAAATAAATTTTGGCATGCTTTTTATAGCAAGACAAAAAGAAATAACAAAATAAATTAAAAGTTGCAATATTACTTAATTATTGTAGTTAACTTTTGGTTTACTGTAATTGGGTCAAGAATGATCTAATAGCTTTAATAAATCAGAGATCAGAGCAACATTTTTTTTAAAAAAATTTGAATAACATCAACATGTTGATATTTAATTATCAAAAGTTGCTTCTAGTTCATCGGAAACAAAGCCCTTGAGTTTTTATGATCGTCAAAAACATAGCGGCCTTGATAAATCAGAGATGAACGGAATTCATAAAATGCAACATATTAAAATTTTGAAAACTAAAATTATACACATTAATCGATATCTATGCAAATTAAAGTTTGGATCATGTTCGTTTTTAATTGTAATTATTATGCATTTATGATTATATATAAATATCATCAACACATACATATTTTTACATTTCCAAAAATTACTGTTACAGTTGCTTCTATCTCATCAGAAGCTGCGCCGTAAGCTTTTTCTAATCAAGAATAAGCTAGTGGTGATGATAATTCAGAGATAAAACAACAGTTCTTTTTCACTCAAGTTTGAATATCATCGACACGATGATAATTGTTTTTTTCCAAAAATTAAAGTAAATATTGCTTCCAACTCATCATTTTGGATACTATCGGCAGTAACGAAACTGTTGGGAAAGAGTTACAAGTTTTTGACCTTGTAACAATTATTAAGCTGCCCGAGGGGATTCCAAAAAATACAATTTTGTAGTTCATTTCCCCCTCAGGACTTAAAAATTACTGTAGAACAAAATTTATATTGAAAGTTCGGATATCACAAATTTTTTTGATGCATTTTTTTGCCTTTTGACCTTGTAACAATTATTAAGCTGCCCCAGAACAGAAAAAGGTTCTATTTCAATGCCTGATAAAGTTGTAGATAATTTTATGTTAGGGCCAGGATAATGTCTTAGATAAAGCCTTAGGTCTAAGATAAGCTCATAAAGTCGCGTAATGGGATATCACAATTGTCTAAGTGTTGTATGTTACAGCGTAAAATAGTTAAAACCTAAACTGCTGAAGCTTCGGCATTGGGTTTAATTCGTTTCTGGGAATACCAGAAATGTATTAAACCCATTTTTGGAATTTGAATACCTTGTATTTGCATAAACAACAACCTTTCACTTTTCGGGAAAAGTGAAAATCCTTTAAATTAAAATGTCTCATTTTTTTTAAAGTTTGGATATTTATGCAGATCACAGATCAAAGGATAAAATTTGCATAAACCGAACATGATTCAAAATTTTATTTGCATATATCTCAGCCACTTTTTTTATTTTTGCTTTAAAAATTTCGTATACTGTAATCACCTTTGGCAAATTGGATCTCAACAGCAACATGCATGCATGATTTTCAAATTTGCAATTTTTTTGCATTTTCCTTCATTGAAAGATGATTATATATGTAAAAAATGTTGCCCTCATCGAGGATATTTAGAATCATTCATCATGACTTCTACTTATTCTTCTTTCATTGCTGGTGCTGCTGCTGCTGCTTTTGACTGTTATACGAAATCTGATTTTTTACTTTCAAATTGCTTCAAAGATTTCAAAAATGGATGTTTTACTTCTCCCATTCTTTATTCAAATGATATATTTATGTATTTATGGCCGACATCTTACTAATTCTGACATTTTACCTGGTTTTTATTTTGTAAGTTTATTTTTAAATTTTTTTCATCTCCAATGTTTATATTGTTTGATTCCAACATTATTGTTGCAACGACATTGCTTACCGTAATCGAGCTAATTTAACCTTTTTTTCAGGGTCCAATTCAATTATCATTTTCATCTTCAACGGCATCAAAATCTGATCAACATCTTGAACAAGAAGAAGAAGAAGAAGAAAATTTACTGAATACAACTACATCTTCATCAACTGATGTAGAAATACATGGGGAACAAAAATCACCCTGCCAGAAGTCTTTAGCTTGTGCCAATAACTTCCCTAGGGCCAAAAAGTGTCCAAAAAACCTGATATAACAGTTTTTTCAAAAATAAAGCTGGTAGCATATTTTTATTTGGTGATGAAATTTAGCCGTTAGTGTTTATGTTATGTAGAAATACATGGGGAACAATAATCACCATGCCACAAGTCTAAAGCTCGTGCCAATTACTTCCCTAGGGTCAAACTATAAATTTTCATGTTGTGAGCCGAAAAATACAAAAAGAAACTTTCTATCTTCACGGATAACAACAAAAAAAATTTTCAAACTTTTACCTACAGGTTCGACAACCAAATCGTTATGATTTGGAATTTAATGATTTCTGAAGCTTGATTCTAGCTAGAAGCTATTTTTAAATTGTATTTTTATTAGTTTCCATATCACCCTTAAAATCAAATCAAATGTCTTCTTTTTTCGCCATTTTTTTTCGCATTTTCAACTTTTCTTTTATATGAGTTTTTTTGGAATAAATTCTAGTTAAATTTTAATCAACCTTTTTTAAATTTTATTAAAAGTTGACATGAAAAATCTTGTTTGTATTTAAATTACTGTAATCAAATTTTTTGCAATGAAAATTCTTTAATCTTTTACATTGGTAACCGTTTCCTTCGATTTAAGAAAACATTGAACAAATTTTTTACTTTTTTAAAATTTTTAAATGTAGTTGTCTTCTATTCTTTTCTTTAATTATTTTAGATGTTTTTATCTCTTAAAATTCTCATCTAGCAATGTTTTATCTGCATCCCTCAATATTTTTTTGTTGACTTTCAGCATCACAGGAACTATTGTTTTAAAAAATTTGTTTAGCTGTCAAATTGACTGGCGTGAAAGTTCAATGTTTTGACAGCATTAAACAAAAATGTAGCAGTTTGAAAGGAGAAATCTTAAATGAAAATTAAAACGTTAGCGATTTGAGACAGAGATAAGGGCGACTTTAAAGACTAAACTGTTGCAGAGATGTATGAAAAATTTTGTTCGTTTTAATTGAAAGCTTTTCAAGACGAATTTTTTTTGCTAAACCCTTTTAAAACGGCAAATATTATTGACTATTTTTTAATTAAAAATTTTTAATTGAACCTAAACTTCAACAAAAAACTTTCCAGCAACCCACCCCTTCATTAGCAACATGAACAAATGAAAAAAATCTCATCAGCAATCTGTGCATATTTCAATCAAACCTGAAGAAGGACAATAGCTGCAGCAACGACTCCAATCGTTGATAATCCATGTGAGTATGTAAGTTCTTTTTTACAATTAAAATCTGTTTTGTTTTTCAAGAATTATTTTAAAAAGGTAGAAAATTTGAACTTATCTTTGCATTCATTTTTTACAATTTTTTTGTTTTTTGCATAGTTTTTTTTCTTCTTATTATTTTAATCCCCCTTTTTCATCATCATCATTTTTCTTGTTAAATCCCGCAAACTCTTAATAACATTTCTCCTCCTTTTATGTCTATTTTTTATTATTCAATTTTTCAAATGTCATGCCTTTTTGATGATTTTTTACATCAACGAGGAGTTATTTTGCATTCAGCTTTTTCTGGGGAATTTTAGGCCTCTGAAGAAACCTGGGTTTTATAACGCAAAAAAAATTTGCCATTATGTACAGTCACCAAATTGATGTCACCAAGAATTTTAAATTTTAAAAAATTTCCTGTTTCTCCTTTAACACATTTCGTTTGATTTTTACTCGCTTTTTTCGTTCTCACTTTAAACTCATATACTCTGATCTTTTTGAATAAACTGCTACATATATTCTTCATTGAGTTTGCATTTTTTTTTATTGATTGCAAAAAAAGTTTGGCAAAGCAATACATTTTTTACATCAAAAACTTTTGTGAAATAATTGAGTGCCGCAACTTCACCCAAATTCTGTCTGTTGATACAACCTACACATTTGGGATAAAAAATATCAACAAAAACCTCCCACGTACTCCACCATGTGCGTTTTAGAATGAACTCAAAATTCTGTTGGGTGATAAATCAACCATATCAACCCCCCAAATTGCGGCACTGAAATAATTTATTTTTATTAGCAATGTGAGATGCGGTTTAACTCTATCATTTATTATTTTATTAGAAAAAATTGATATTCTGAAACATTGATGCAATCAACGAAAACTAAAATTTTTGCTTTAGAAGTGGTGAGTGCAAGACCCTTTCGCGTTTTTTTTCTTTTTGTTTTTTGTTTCACTCTGAACAAAGATTTAATCATTCCATGTTGATTTTTTTCTCTCTCTCTTTCTTCTCTTTTTTTGCTTTTTTTTATTTTCTTCAATACTAATGCCGGATGATAACACTGCTGTCCATAAAAATTATTGCTTTTGGTGTTTTAATTAGGGTTGTGCACGTCTCTTTCCCTTGAGATTTCTCGATTTTTGCAAATGGTCAAAAATGAATAATTTAAATATTCAACAATCTTTTTATTAGTTAAAATCCTAATTTTGGTGAAATATTACCGCAGCTTGCAATAATATAAATTCGGGAAATGCCAGGACATTTTCCACCTTTTTCCATTTTCCGCCAAATGAACGACCCTTATTTTTATATAAGACGCCGCTAAAGACATCTTCCAACAGAAAACATGAATAATAAGAAAAGTTCAATAAAAATGTTAACAAAAGCAATACATTTATTGTTATATTCGTTTCCTGATATTGCCATAACAATCGATTAAAAAATTTATAATATTTTGTTTTTGATAAAAAGCTTAACATCTTCGAAAATTAAGCATAAATTTAGGTACATCAGCGTTAAAATTTTTTTTAAGTTTTGTAAAAAAATTAGTATGTTTTTAATAGTTCAGAATCTGAGAAATTTAATGGCATATTCAGATTTTTTTTATCTTCAAATCTCGAAATTTAACGACGATTCTACGACGCGCACTTCAGAATTCCGCCGCAGAGAAAAAAAAATGGGTGCGACTTGCCAACCCTCCGTTGCCAAGTGGTGTAACGCGCTGCAGCCACGAACCAACAACGCGGGTTCGAATCCTCTCGCATGCAAAAAAAAACTCTTTGAATGTAAAAAATTAGTAATGGTTAATAAATTAATGGGTAATATTAAAATTAATGAAAAAAAATAATTTGCTGTAAATTTCTGGATTTTTGAAAGATAAATATATAATTATTGCATTTTTCTGGTAGGTATACTGTAATGATTTTTTTATTAATTACAGCATTAAAAAATGAGAGGATATGAAGACTTCCACAGGCAAATCACCGTTTTAAAAAAGTCATATTTCAAATTTTTTTCTATACAAAAAAGTTTAAATGAAGTTTTCTTTACCAAAATATCCCTTAATATGAAAATCATTACAGTATACCTCTGTTTTCAACGCGAAAAGAAAAAGAGGTCACAGAAATCATTTTTGACATAAGCAAAAAAAGAAAAACTTTTTTGTTGTTCAAATGGCAAAGTGGTTAGCGCGTTTGGATTCGAACCAAAAGCTAAAAAGTTCGAATCCCAGCAGAAATTTTTGGAGGGAGGAGAAAGAGCTTAACAAAAGTCTAGACTAGACTTTTGTTAAGAATTTGAAAAGACAGAATAGCCAGAAAAACGTTAAGAATCGCTAACAAAAATTGGGAAAATATCAAATTTGACAAAAATTGTTAAGAATAACTTTTTAATTTTTTTTTCAATTTATGCTTAATTTTCGAAGATGTTAAGCTTTTTATCAAAAACAAAATATTATAAATTTTTTAATCTTTAGGTGGAGCAAGTTAAATTATTCATTTTTTAATGTTGAATGTTAAAAAACCGCTTTCGAAAATCAATTTTTTGAAAAAAGTGTTATTGAGATTTTTGAGGTTTTAGAATCACACTTTTGTAAAATGTTGTTGGAAGATGTCTTTAGCGGCGTCTTATATGTTCTTTTTACTCACTTTACGAGACCCATCAGGAATAAACTTTTTACACTCAACTTTGATTGCATTTCTCGACGCGAAAACACCTTCGTTGGAGCTGGTTTTTTTGTTCACCTGCAGCTGCAAAAAAGGAAAGAAAAAAGCATCTCCAATGAATCCCTGATTTTTGTAAAAAAAGTTATTTCATGACAGATCTCCTCCTTTAATGAAAAGTCCTAATTTATCATTTTATTAATTTTCTGACATTTAAATAATATTTTCTTTGTTTATGCATAAATTACTGGTCTTTTAGTTAAAGGGGAAAAAGGATAATATTTAAATTTTTCAAAAATTTTTATGTCGTAACTTTTTTCATTTTTGATGTTGTGTTCCACCTTTTGGTGGAAAAAATTATTGAATTTCCGTTTCCCGCTATTTTTTTATTGTTTTAAATCATCATCCTCTTTTTTGTCATACTCTGTGCATTTAAAAAAAATGGCTAATAAAACTTTCAAGCCTCTTTCTTTTCTTTTCTTTTTTCATTTTTCAGCTCAAATTCATCCACAAGTGAAAATGACAATGTATAAAAAAATAACTTTTTACTCATTTAAACTTTTTTCTTCATTATTATTGATTGAATTGTGCCTTTTTTGTTGTTAAAGTTGTGTTTTTGGGTAAATTTCGAAAAACCAAGATCAATGCCATTTTCTTTTTTTTTGCTTCAAACTTTCATTTCCTCCTTTGTTTCGCGATATAAAAAAATTTGTGTTTTGTGAAAGCGAAATAAAGTTTTTTATTTTTGCATCAAAATTTGACTTTCACATTCACTTTTTTGGGTTTCCAGTACTCATGTTTTTATCTTGATAAAATATAGCTTATTAAAATGATTTGGGATTGTCCAAAAATGACGTTTCCTAAAAATCGTGATATAAGATCTCTTTGTGTCCAAAGATCAAAGCTTTTTCCCGACAACATTAAAATTTTGGCTTTCCCCGGCACTTCTGCAGTTTTGCACACCCTTGCTTCCTTGAACAGTGATTTAATTAAATTTGCATCTTTTTTGACTTGTGTGTGAAATGAAAAGGAGATGCAGTTGTGTAACTTTAATAACATTGAAAAACCTTTTCTTAATCGTTCGTTTCTTTGGATTTTTACAATTAAAATTAGTTAGTTAAAAGAGTCTGTTATACTTTATTTATATGTCAAATAAGAACTTTTTGTTTTTATAACAAGTGATAATTATTTATTTAATTTCTCACTATCATCAAATATTTCATTAAAATTCCGGTTTCTGGTTAAACTTTACAATATGTTTTTTTAAATGTTTTTCTCTTTGTTTTGCACATTTTTTTCGCAGTTTACATGCTTTTTTATGAGTTACAAATTTTTTTGAATGCTTTGTTAAAAATCAAACATTTAATTTAATTTTTAACTCATTGAAAATATGTAATTCATTGAAGCTTTGTTACTTTTTTTGGTTGCACCAGCTCAAAATAATACTAATTTTTCAATGTTATAAAAACGGGAATGAAAGAAATTTTAAATTCCAAAAAAATTAAAGAATGAACTTTTCGTCCCCAAATTCAAAATTTTATTTTATTTAAATTAATTTTTTAAAGAAATTTTAAACTGACTGGGTTGGGACATCTTTAGTAGAATTCAGTTAGTGAATTGTTGAGCAAAAAAGTATGGCAAAAAATAGAAAAAATTTTTCATTTTTTATCAATCACAACAATATAGGTCATTTTTTTGGAGGGAATTAAATTGAAATACGAAGTGTGAGTTTATTGATCATTTACTTTTAATTGTGATTAGCATTTATTTATGTTATAAAATCTTTGTACTTGTGTTCAAGTAGAACTTTATTACGGTATTTTTGAACTTCGTTTTTTGGGTAATTGTTGAATATAAGTATTCTTTCGATGTTCTTCGAGGCTTTGTTAAAATTTTCTTTATTACTCAATGATCTTGTTGTTCTTAGTATTTCTCCTGAGATGATACTAAATTTGTAGTTTTTAGGAATGATTCATTTGAAATGAGTATTTCTTGAAGCATTAAAATCAAATTCATCTGTTTTGTTAAACAAACTATAATTCATTTCATTTTTTACGTCATGAATAGTTAAATCCAGATACTTAGTTTTAGGGATAGAAATATGTGTTGGTTCAAGTAAAAAACTTGAATGATAAATTTTCTTTGTAATTTCATTGAAATTAGTTTTTTAATTGCTATTATTTATAATGTTATCAGCACATTGCTTTAGCTTTTTAATTTCATTTTCGTTATTCTTACAGCTTTTTAATTTCATTTTCGTTATTCTTACATCAATCATATTCCATCATTGTTAGTTTTAATACCCGATTTTGTCTTTACACCCATTTATTTTATTATTCAGGTATTTATCAAAAACTAACGTTTGTCTTTAATGTTCCTTCTTTAAAAATTTCTTTAAAAGTAATATTTAAAAATACACCTTTTAGATTTTAGAAATCTCAAATTTTTAGGATTTTCAACTGTCTTGGGACCCAAATATACGAAAGCGAAATTGAAATATGATCAAGCTTGATCACATTTAAATTTTTTACTGCTTCCAGTAAACGATTAAAAATACATTAACCAATCTTCCAGTGACGTTTTATATTATTTATAGGATTTTGGTCCTGTAGAATTGCTATAAATCTGCTATATTTTATTGAGTACCTTATTAATAGCTTTTTTGACAAACTTAAAAAACAGAAATTATTTTTTTGGGATAAGCTCTTCAAAATATTACAAATTTTGAAAGTTTGTGTTTTTTGGTTATGAACTTTAAAAAATGCATACAAGTTTTCGGTAATTATTTTTATTAACTTTAAAAAAAAAATAATATCTTTTTCTAACTTATTTTGTCAAAAAAAATTCATGTTTATTTATTTGGCGTAAATAGAGTAAAAAAGAGTAATTAAAAAAACGGTCGCTATTGAGCTATAGAATATTCTTTTTCATTCACTCATATTAATTGCTTTTTCAAAGGTAATAATAATTTAAGCATGCAAACAAATGATCAATAAATTTGATTTTTAGGATTCGGCTGATTCAGTTTTGGAGACGCGACAGAAATTAATAAATTGTCATATGCAGATTTCACCGTTTCAGGATTATTTATTATTTACCTGCTGCCAAAAAACTTTTATCCTCAATTAATGAATTTCCATGAATGACATTCCTGAACGTCTTCTGAAATCTAATCCATGCAAAAGATGCTTCAAACGACTTACATCATGATGTCATCAAAAATTTACCAAGCTTAAATAATTAAATACAAACAAAAGGCCCGTCTTGCTGTTATTGGGATGAAAAATAATATTTCAAAGACATGCAAAATTTATGAAAGGAATTTGTTAAAGGGAGAGGACGGGAAGGAAGAAGTTTATTTTTTTTATTACTGTGGTCCCACCCCGAAAGCTCTCTACTAAAAAAATTTTTGATTCTCAAAAAAAAAATTTTACTCGATTAGTAGAGAGCTTTCGGGGTGGGACCACAGTAATAAAAAAAAATAAACTTCTTCCTTCCCGTCCTCTCCCTTTAAAAATAGTTCAACATTTACGCCGACAAATATCAAAAAAGATTTTTTATCAAATCAATGATATTTGTACAATTGCCTTTTTTGATGTCGCAATTTGCTTCAGTTCTATTTTTATAAGTCACTGGTATTACTGTAAATAAAATAGAAAAAACTATGAAAGAAGAAATTGATATCCTAATATTTCAAATGTGGTTCAAATATTTTACTTTAAATGATCATAAAAACTCTTCAAAGATTTTTCAATTGACTATTTTGAACTTGAAATTGAAAAAATTTTTACCAAATGTACAATAAGATTTTTGTGGTCGATATTAAATAACATAATCTATTATCTTCTTCTTCATCAAATGCATCAATTATTGTTTCAATCATCGGTTAACCCCAGAGCTTATTTAAATATTTTTATTAGTTGTGTTGATATTGAAAAAAATAAAACATTTAATTTTAAAGATATTGCGCACGTGGGAAGATTTGGGGAAACCTATAAAGAGCAAATTTGCAATTTTTCAAAATTATTTGCTCTGTATTTTTGATAATAAGTAATCTTAAATTATATTTTCAAAATGCAAAGATCAGTTTCGCTCGCCTTATTTGTAAAATCTACCATTTTTAAATATGATTTTTAAAAATTTAGTTAGAAATACCGTAGTTGATATTTATAGTTTGACGAAATTATCTTATTTTTTACAGTACATTATAGCCTTTCATTTAATTTGACAACGTTTCAGATTCAATACTTATATCGTGGATTTTCAAGAAGAGCTGGAGGTGTCATTTATTCCCTGGATCCAACTTGCCTTGAAGCCAGATATCATGTTTTTAATGAAGGTGCGACTCCAGATAGTCCACATACTTGCAGATTTTGTAAAGAGATTGCAAAACATTTGAATTCAAAAATTAAAAAGAAAGCTCTCAAAGTTCAAAATCCTCGGTGGAAACTTTCAAATGGTATATTTGAACCGCTACCCTGGGAACATCATTTAATCGGATGTCGAACAATTTCTGAAGCGGATATGCGAGATGAGCAAGAAAAGAAGTAAAAATTTAACTTAATTTAAGTTTTTATCTAACTCCTCTTTTTTTCAGTGTTCTTCTTCGTCGACGTCGTGGTCCTGTTCAAGATGAAAGTGAAGAAACAATGGAAATTGGGAGAGAAGATGGTGAAGTTGAAAGTGATCAATTGGCTAATGTTGGAGATGAAGAAATGGGTGATCATGAAGCTGAAAATGGGGGAATTGTTGCTGCAAGTGTTCGAGGTGAACGTGCTGATAATGTTGAAGAAGATGATGGCGGAACAGATTATGATGACTTTGATGATTTTGGAAGTGTTCGCGGTCAAGAAGACGTTGAAATGATTGTTTCAGAACCTGTGGTAGAGGAAGTAGTTGAAGAGGTACTAGGGCCTGTTCAACCTCAAAATGCTTTTCACTTTTTTTGGATATATGAAGAATCATAATTTGGATTTGTCTTTACTTTTGTTGTTTTTTTTATCACTCTAATTTTGTGGTGGTCTTGCTCTTTTCGTCTCATTTTTCTTTTTTCAAATTATATCAAAATTTTTTGGCATCTACTGGCAATAATTTTTTTTTCTACCGTTTTTCTAGAAAACCTTTTTAGTTATAAATTTAAACAAAGTGAATTTTCGTATTTTTTGTGTTATCAAAATCCTGGCTTAAGAGATTTTTTTATTTTAGGAATGAATATAAAACTGACTTTCTATAAAAATCGAATGAGGGCGGAAACACAAAAATTTCAAAATCATTTTTTCGAGCTGAAACTTTCCATATGGCATCAGTATAGTTCAAGGAGGTGCGCAAAAAAATTTTTTTTTGGATTCGCCTTCTGAATCCTGAGTTATGGAGATCGCTTGCCCTGGGGTCAATTCTTATCCAATTGCTACAAATTTGATATCGACGGATAGCCCTCGATCAGGGCTACATTTTATGTCTCGGAACTTTTTTTCTTTCGTGCCGGAACCCTCGGATTCAGAAGCCGGAAAATTTCGAGCCTTCAGAAGGCCGTCATGGAGTCGAGTCCCAGAAAATTTTTTTTTCTTAAAACGTGTCTTATTATAAGGGCTAACTATTAGATAAATAAAATTTTTTGGGACTCGACTCCATGACCCTCAAAAAAATCAAAAACGAAATTTTCGAAAAAATCCACAGGGGGGACCAAGACAAATCAAAAATTTTGAAAAAAATTTTTTTTGCTGGAAATGGTCTAAAAAGGTTAGAAATCATCTATAAACATCATAAAAGTAGTTTTTAATTGATAAAATGTGATTAAAATGACACTTACTTGGTGTTTACAGTCCTAAAAAAACATATGGTTGTAAGCGACAAAAACATAGTAAAAGGTACATTTTATCAATTAAAAACTACTTTTATGATGTTTATAGATGATTTCTAACCTTTTTAGACCATTTCCAGCAAAAAAAATTTTTTTCAAAATTTTTGATTTGTCTTGGTCCCCCCTGTGGATTTTTTCGAAAATTTCGTTTTTGATTTTTTTGAGGGTCATGGAGTCGAGTCCCAAAAAATTTTATTTATCTAATAGTTAGCCCTTATAATAAGACACGTTTTAAGAAAAAAAAATTTTCTGGGACTCGACTCCATGACGGCCTTCTGAAGGCTCGAAATTTTCCGGCTTCTGAATCCGAGGGTTCCGGCACGAAAGAAAAAAAGTTCCGAGACATAAAATGTAGCCCTGATCGAGGGCTATCCGTCGATATCAAATTTGTAGCAATTGGATAAGAATTGACCCCAGGGCAAGCGATCTCCATAACTCAGGATTCAGAAGGCGAATCCAAAAAAAATTTTTTTTGCGCACCTCCTTGAACTATACTGATGCCATATGGAAAGTTTCAGCTCGAAAAAATGATTTTGAAATTTTTGTGTTTCCGCAATTTTCTGTTTTGCTCGATTTTTATAGAAAATGAGTTATAAACATTGTAATTTGTCCCATAATTATTTTTAATCTTTTCTTATTCCAGCTTTTTTTCTTCTCTTCTCATTTTAAATTTTTTGAGTTTTTGAAAAAACGAAAAATTTTTTGTGCTTACTTTTTTTAGTGCATTTTCAATCAGTCTAGATTTGTGTGGGTCTTGCTTTTTTTCTTCTCCTTTTTCTTTTAAACAATAATCCTGCCTTAAACTTTGTTTGAATTTTAGGAAAGTTTAAAAACATTGTATGTTTTCCATGATTTTTTTGATTATTTTTTAATCGTGGCTTTCTTCTTTTTTCTTTATTTTGTTTTGATTTTTAAAAGAAAAAAACATTTATTCATTCAATTGTTGCCTTTAGTCTTTTCCAGCCAAGGGTGAAAATTGAATATAAATTTTCATTTGCTTTGATTTCTTTTAATTTTACTTTTGTTTTCTTTCTTCTCATTTTTTTCTTTTTGTTTTTATAAAACAAATTTTGACGCAAATCTAATTTTACTTTTACAATCATAGTCTTGGTATTCTCCGAAAAAGATGGTTCGAGTCTTTTTAATGCCTTTATCAAATTTGTTAACCATTTATTTAAAAAAATAAAATAATTTACATAAAAAATAGAGAAGAAATAAAAGAACAAAACTAACTAAAAGAGACAAAAAAAGATTACATAATAAAACTGCATAAATGTTTTTTCTTCCAAAAATCAAATCAAAACAAAAAAGAAGAAAAAAGAAAGGCAAAAAAATGACGAAACAAAATCGAGGGACACATGCTCCAGAATTGTATTTTTTAAAAAGAGAACTTTTAAGTAAAAAACTTGAAAATTTTTGACTTTTTGTTCCATGCTTACTGTGGTCATTTTTTTATTCCGACCTTTGTTCTCATTTTAAATTTTTTGAAAAAAGATACATTTTTTGAACGAATGTGCTTACTTTTTTTGGTGCATTTTAAATCAGTCTAATTTTGTATTGGTCTTGCTTTTTTTCTTCTCATTTTTCTTTTTTAAAATAAAGCCATCGATCGACATTCATTTTTTCTACACATTTTTCCAGAACAAATTTTTCGTATTTTTTCTGTAAACAAAAATCATCTTCGAAGTTGTTTGAATTTTAAGAATAAGTAAAACATTAAATTTTGTCCCATGATTATTTTTGATTATTTTTTAATCGTGACTTTCTTCTTTTTTCTTTATTTTGTTCTGATTTTCCCAAAGAACAAAAACATTTATGCATCCTTTTTGCCTTTTTTGGGTTCATTTTCCATCACTTTCCTTCTTTTGTAATTTTTGTGTTGTTCTTGCTTTTTTTCTTCAAAAATTTATTAAACCTTTTCGGCATCTGCTGACATTTTATTTGCTAGAATCAAATATTAATTATCAAAAAATTGAGAAAAAAAATGCAACAACAAAAAAATAAATTGAATACATCAAATGCAAACACAAAAACTGTGTAAATGTTTTTTCTTTCAAAAACCAAAACAAAACAAAAAAGAAAAGATTTTGAATTTTAAAAAGAGAAAAGGAAAATGCAAAAAAAACGAAGAAACAAAATCAAGGGACACTTTTAATTCTTCAAAATTGTTTTTTTAAAACGCGCGCGTACGCGGATATAAATTTTTTGAAAAAATGTTTGTTTTGGTTTTTTCCATAAAGTTAAAATTTAAATATTCAATGTAAATAATTTAACAAAAAACGTTTATCACTCTTTTTTGATTATGTAATTCTTTGATTAGATGTTTGTTGGGGTTCTTACAAAAAATTATTGTTGAATTTTGGCAAAAATAAAACAAAATAGAAAGTAAACGAACAACGATACTGTAATTTAGTTTCAGATTTTTATGTTTAATTTCACGAAAACAAATTACTGTATTACTACTACATTTTTATTCTGACAACTTTGGGATTGATTATCTTTGCTTAGGGTATTTTTGCGATAGTTAAAAATAGTTTTATTTAAAATTCATTTTCGACAGATTTTTTCTTTTGAATCTTTGCCTTTTAAATTTTTCACAGCAGATTACGGTACTTTTAACTTTTTTCATAATTAAATATCCATAACACAAAAAACTTTTTTAATTTCCGTGAGCTTGTGCATTTTAAAAAAATATTTTTAATTTTTTTTGGATTGAATTCAAACAAAAAATACACTTAAATAAATAAATTTTTACTGCCATTAAAAAATGACTCATTAAAAATCATCGCCAAAGGGAAGGAAAAAATGAACAAAATTAAAGAATTTAAAATTTTTGGGCTATTAAATTTTTTTTTCATTTTATGACACCATTCAGGCATCAGGGTCAGTTTAATAAAAAAAAGTATAAAAGAACACCGCCGTCTTTAATGAGTTTAAACCAAAATAATATATAACAAACTGTTATTTTTTATCAATAAAATTTTTTTGACCATCTGGTTGGAGAAGAAAAAATGGAAGGCAGATTCTCTGCTTTAAAAAAACAGTTGAAAAAATTTTTCTTTTTTTATATTTTTTGCGGCATTTTCTAACAACAAAAAAATAAAGGTCAAAAAAATAACCGGACAAAAAATAATTTTTTAAAAGGCCGCAAATAACGGACAAAAAAATAACTTTGTACATAAAAAATGTTATAATATAAATGGCTCATGGTTCTTGTCCAACATTAAAAATTCTTGCTGTTGCCGTATATATTGGCGGTGATGGATCTTTTTCCCGTGCTCCAGCAGGATTCATGCAGTTTTACTCGATTCATGCTAATATTGAACAGTCATACAAATCTTTTGTTACAATTTTGATGACTCAACGAACTATAAGAAATTATGACTACGCTTTAAGAATTTTAATTGAACTTGAACCTTCTGATTCAAGTTCAATTAATTAATATCTCGAAATGCTGGACTTGAACTTGATCCTCGTAATTCTCGAATGGCAAAATATCAACAAATTTTTGCAGATTTACAAAAATATCAACAAGAATTCATGGCAGGAAATAATGCAAAAAATGCGCGCATCTGTTTTTGCTTTTCTTTTTTTTGGCTTGACTTGGCTGCTGCTGCTCTTTGCCGCTGCTGCTGCTGCCAATGTGAAACATATACGCATTTTTTGAGCTGCATCTATTTTTTGTCGGTTTAAAAAAGATTAAAGGAAGTTCATACCTTTGTTTTATTGAATGAATAATTTTTTTTTCTAATTCCTTTTAAAGAAAAACTGCAAACTGAGATCCATCATAAAAAAACTTTTTTTTACAAAAATCAGACTCATTGGACCTTTTCATTTTCTAATCTTCCTTTCTTTTTTGGTTGCACAAATATTTTTCATCTCAAAAACAGTTGGTTCAATAAAAAAAATATCATTTCATTTTTTATCTGGCTTTTTTGTTATTTGCGCGAAAGAAGAGCATCAGAAACAGCAGCACAATCATTTCCCGAAATTTTTTTGAAAACTAAGATTATGAAATTTGAGGTAAAGAAAGATACATTAAATAATAAAAAAACAGTTTCTAACACAATTTCATCTACAAATTTTTGCTGTTGAAAGTTTTTTTTTATTGTGAAGTCCATCTTTTGAGCAACCTTTGTACGAGTGCTACCCTATTCGCGGTAAATACCATTCGCGGGATAAAATCTGATTCGCGGGAAATGAATTAAATAAAATTATTCTTTAAAGATATAGCAAAACTAAAAACAGGATTTTAGACAGTTTTCAACAAAATTTTATTTGCAAATTTGCTTCAATTTTTTTCGAAGTTCGCCTTTTTTCCATTTTTTAAAAAAAGTCTCGCAACGAAAGATTACTTTTTTCTTTATCAAAATTAAAACTCCCAAAATTTTTTTAACAGAAATTCTATATTATTTTTACAAACTAATATTTCTTGTTGGACTTTGATATTTATAAATCTCCAACAGCATGTATCCAGATTTAGATCAAAGTGAAGTAGTGTTTGTTCATAAACTTGCTTCTGGTACAGCTCGATCTCGGGCGCTGAAGAAACTTCATGCAATTTTTAAACAACGATCTGAAGATGGAAGTAAGTTGTTAGAAATTTTATAGGATTGTTATATATCTTTACTTTTCAGGTTTAAATGCTGAAACATTTACTCGACTTTCAAAAGGCTTACATTATGCAATGTGGATGCAAGATAAACCAATTTTACAGCAGGAACTTGCTGAAAGTATTGCCTCTCTCTTGGATGATTTAAAAACGAATCGAGAAGGTGCTGCTTTCGTAAAAGTCTTCTTTGAAGCTTTATCGACTGAATGGCATTTAGTTGATCGTTGGAGAATGGATAAATTTTTGATGGTAAGCAGATTCTTTTGGGATTGTTACTGTTATTTTTGGATTTGTGATTTATGAGATGATTGGTTAATCGGAGATTTTACGATTTAACCAGTTTTTTGACTTGACTTTAAGCCTCCTCCCCTATCTCGTGTACGTACAATCCCTGAACCTCAAAGGATAAATGGGTTTGTCGGTCTCTTTGATGTTTCGACATTTTCTTCTTACCTTCCTCCAAAATTTTGCAAATCTTATCTTCCCCTGAATGGGGGGAGTAATAATTGAAGCCTCAGAGCTGATAAAGATGAGGGAAGGTCACATCTTTGCTTTTAACATTCCCTATAACCTCTACCCTCAACCCTATAGCCCAGAGATAAATGGGTATTTCGGTTTCTTTGATTTTTTGACATTTTCACCTTCCTTCTCCTTTTCCTCCGAACTTTTTCAAATCTTATCTTCCCTTGAACTTGGGCAGAAAAAACAAAAGCCTTCGGAGCGGGCAAAGAACAGGGAATGTCACGTCATTGTATTAAACATTCTTTCTAACATCTTTTAACCTTATCATACATTTTTCAGATGGCTCGTGATAAATGCCCAATCAAATATTGTTCAATCACTTAAAAATCATTTTGCTTCAGTATATGTGGATGAGCTTTCAAAGACTGGAACTGTCACAAAAGCAGTTGCTCATCTTTTCCTTGATGCATGTCTTGATATTTTACAAGAAAATTGTGCCACAGATTTCTTCTTCAAATCTATTTGTGATGAAATTTTCCAATGCTTAATTTATACTGCAGCTGAAGAAATTCGTAAAGGTGATATTGAAGGTGAAGAAGATCTTGATAGTGATGAAGAAGAGGATGCTGATGATATTGTTCAACTTTTACGTCCAATTCCATGTGATTTTGATAAGCTTGGTGATCGTCTCTTTGAAAGTGGCGCGGAACCAACAGTAAATTCTAAACGACGTCAAAGACTTTATGCTTTATCAAAAAAGTAAGTTTTTGTTTATACTGTATGTTGTAGTTTTAAAATGCCTTTTTTAGATTTAAAGCTATTGTTCAAGGAAAGAATCCACAAGAAGAACCTATGGAAGTTTCGGATAAGCCGGCAATTACAAAAGCTAAGATGCATAAAGCTGTTGAAAAACTTTTGGAAATGCAAGAAAAAGTTCAAATGGATCGTCAAAAGCATAAGAAAGAATTGAAGGAAATGAAGATAAAACAAAGTGCTCAAAAGTAAGTTTGGATGTTTTAATGAAGCTTTTTTGGATCTATTGCTTTATGATGCAGTTTTTGTTACGGTATATATCTATAGAACTGTAAACCTCAAGTATACCGTAGACTGTTATAGTTGACAGTACAAGCAAAAGCGGTCTTTTATTTCACAAAATGCTTTTGCGTATACTGTAATGCCTTTAAAAATAGCTTACTAATTTTTATGTACTTACTTTGATTCATTTTTTTAACAATTTTCATATTTTTCAGGATTGCTGATCTCCTCACATCGATGATCTCGTCAACAAAATCAACAAAGAAAATCATCAAGTCATCTAACAAGTTCAAGCCAAATGCAATCAAAAAGAAAAGCCATCACAAATCCACTTCAGCTACGGCTTCCCGGCGACATGTATCTTCAAAAGGAAAAATTTCAAAACTATCATCAAAGAAAAAACAAAATTTCTATTTAAGCTTATATCCAAATGGTTCTGAAGATAAACGGCGAGGAAAAACTTGTATGTTTCTGTACATATCATTTGAAAATCCACGTAAGGTGGTTGCAAAATGGAATGTTACGATTGAATCTGCAAATTTTTCGTTTTCATGTCAAAAGATGTATGACCAAAATCAAGGATGGGGGAAATTTATCTGTGATACGAAAGATTTTTTTGATCCTGAAAAGAAATTTATCGTTGATGGAAAATGTACTGTAGAAGTAACTGGAACATTCAAATTTGCAACAGAAAATCCTTCGATCACTGATATTGGACAAAAATGGGAAGGCGGAGAATTTGGTGATGAATTATGGGCAAAAGAAGAAACAAAAGATTTAAGAATTATTGTTGATGGCAAAGATATCAAAGTAAGTTTTTTTTTGTATTTTACTGATAAAAGTAACTGATATTTTTTAGGTTGATAAATCAATTTTGGATGTTCGATCAAATGCTCTCTCTTTGATGCTTCAAACAAAAATGCAAGAATCAATTGACAATGAAGTCACCATTACTGATTATACATTTGAAGTTGTCGAAACTGGAATCAAAATGATTTATGATTGCAATTTTACTTCATCCTTGTCAATCAATGATCAAATGTCTCTTCTTCAATTTTTTGATAAATATGCTCTTCCAACTCTCAAGGTTGGTAATTTTTTTGTAAGGTTTTTTTTATTAATAAAACAATATTATTTAGGATAAAATTGAATCACTTTTGATCAAACAAATTTCTTGTTCAACTGTTGCTCGCCTCACAAATTGCTCAATTCTTACAAATACCAAGAAACTCAAGAACGTTTGCTTTAAATTTTTAATGCAATGTTATGAGTTAAAAACTCCGTTCGCTGATATGGAAACTTTGGATAAAGATATTGCTTTAAATATTCTTCTTTGTTCTCTTTATAAACCAATTTAAATCATTTCCATTTGTTGTTCTTTACTTATTTTTACTTGTTTTGTTCACAAAATATAAATATTCATTTTGTTTAAATCTTTTTTAGTTTTCTTTTGCACAATACCATTGTGGACAATTTTATAGTTATTCCTAATTATTTTTTGGAAATTATTTTAAAAACTTTAAAAAGCCTTTAAAAAAGCTACTGTAATAAAAAACGAAATGCTTGAACTTTTAAAATCAATAAATGAAATCTTTTACGACAAATAAAAAGTTTTATATTTTGATTTCGCGAAATATTTAAATTTCTGGATTAATTAAAATATGCCAGCTTGGCAGCTAAAACCTGGCAGCTGCCAAGATTTTTTTGTATTAATAAACTTTATTTTTGATTATATCCTATTTTGGGGGTTGGGGTGAGGTGAGGTGATATTCATGAATCTGATCAATATCTCACACTTTGGCAAACATTATTCAAATTTTATTAGGAATCTGCCAGGTTTTTCCTGCCATGTTTTAGTTTTACCGATTAATATCAAATGTCAATTTCGTAACTAGTTCAATAACTTTCAACTTTTTAGATTTGTTTATTGGATCATTTTAATCAATATTTGCATAATTTTTTGCTTTAAAACTTTATCCCAATCCTGTTATTCTGTTTTGTTTTTACAAAACCACAATTCCAATCCGCACATCCCTGATTTTAAAAAGGTCAAAGGTTTAAAAACAGAAAAAAGATGGTTTTTTATTTCTTTTTTAAAAAATACAAAATTCAGTTTTTTTGTATGCATGTTTAACACCTACAGTAAACCCAATAAATTTATTTCTTTTTTTTGTTGAAGTGATAATTCAAAGATGTGAGGAATTTTCATCAGATCTTTTCTTAAATTGGTTTTTTAACAAAATAGAATGAAAAAAAATTTATAAGATAAGTACACCATGGCATTTTTAAAACAACAAATACCTCCATTTTAAAGAAAAAAGTTGTTGCATATTTGTTTCCCTTTTTGTCTTTCTATTTCCCCATTCTAAGATGGTTAAAGTTGGGGTAAAAGGTTATTCTTTTCAGTGGAACAATTTAAAAAAATATTGATTTCTTTTCTTCAACACTGCTGCTGCATTTTTTTAAAACATTGCTAGCCTTTTCCTTCTTTTTTCATATTGGCAATAACATAGAAAAATGTGTGCTGCGCAAACATTCAAAAATATTTTCTTCCCTTTTTGGCAAACTTGTGTATTTTATTCTGTTTTTTTGCCATTATTGTTCAACCTTTGTTTTTTAAAATTGATTCTAATATTTTTAGATCATTTACAATTACTTCTTAGTAATTTTTGATCATCTAATTATTCAATAACATAATTTTTCAATGGCACAACCAATCATCAAACGTCAACAAATATCTTCAGCAGTCAAAACTTGGAAAAAGTGACGTAAGTTGAGATTTAAAATTGTTAAAAATTTGCATAATTATGAGGAGTTACTGTATTTGTGTAACAAAAATTATTTGTTTTACGTTGATCGTAGGCATGCATTTTTCGAATTAAAAAAACTTTTAAAAAGTCATGGCACGAGTAAATTTTCCCCATTTAAAAAGTTATGCAAATTTTTGTATTTCATTTATTTTGATGCCTGTAATCAATATTACGATTTTTAAATGCCCAGAAAGTATATGTAATCATTTTTTGAGACTGTAGTTATAACTGGAAGGAAGGAGATGTGCCATCAAAATTTATTAGAAAAATTTTATTAGTCACACAAACATTGTCGAAATAAAATTTAAATATTCAAAAATTTAGATAATTTTTAAAAAAAATTACTGTAATTTTATAATTTTTAGGATAATCTTCAGCATCAAAATTCTGATAAAAACGATAACGATAAAACAAAAAGAGAAATATGATAATTGGTGGAACAACAACAAAACAATGGCCACGGCTTCAAGTGATAATCATTGAACAAAAACTTGTGGTAAAGTTGGAGATAAGTTGCTGTCAACTATGCCAATACCAAAATATAACCTCCGGCAATGTCATTCCTTCAAAGCCACAATGGATTGATCGCAAAAATGTTTGCAAAGATATCCCATTGAAGTAAATAGATTCTCTGCTATTTACTGTATAAGATCGAAAGTTTGTTAAGTGTTAGTATTTATTATTAATTGCACAGCTTCAGCAGCCAACTTGCCAAGCAGCAAGAGCTCTGATATAAAAAATAAGGCAAAGACAAAAAAGGTTACAAATCAAAAAAGAGAGAGAGGAAAAATAGGAGAGAGAGATTCTTGGCTAAATGCGCTGCGGCAATTTCATTCATTTAAATCTTTCCATAACACCTTCCCCAAGTGAATGATCTTCACTTTGTTCACGAAATTCTCTTGATTTGAGCTTGTGATTTTTGCCTTCCGAACTAACTCGTTCAATAGCAGACCATGAACTCCGGCTTAAAGATTGCACTCGATCCTTGCTTTCACGACATTTGGAATTTTCAAATTGGCTAAAGGATACTGTAACTCCAGAATTTTTGAAAGTGTTTGATGCCAAGCCACGAACATTATTACTTTGTTTAAGAGCACCCTCTTTCACCTTCCCCTGCATGGGAGCATGCACTTTATCAGCTTTTGAATTCCATTCACGCCAATTTGAACATAAATCAGCTTCTTTTTGAACACGACGACGAGCAACGGTTACGGTATTTAGCTTTTGGGAATACTTTGCAGCACTCTGCTGTTGCTTTCTTTGATTATATTGCCCATATAATCGCATATTAAAAGCTTCCATCCAGTTCCTTCCAAACAAAGATGCTCCTTGTGGAACTACCGTAACCCAAAGTCGACGAATTTGCTTTCCAAATTTAACAATAATCTTGCTTTTGCCAATAACAGGTATTTTCTTGTTGTAGCTATGAAGTTCCTCTTCGCTTACAAACAACTTTGGCTTTCCAATGCTCTTCCATACATTCTTGCTGATTACGGTAACAGCTGCACCCGTATCATGTTGGAACTCAACATTAACTCCATTCAGCTTTGCACGAACTTTGTATGGATGAATATGACCTTCATGCTTTGAAGATACTGTAAGGACACTCCTAAGATACAAACCATTCATTGCATGTTCTTCATCAGAATCAGCTTCAATAAAATTTTGCTTTTCGCTTTTACACACTTTTGCAAAGTGATCTTTCTTGTTGCAATTTCTGCAAATTGCATCTTTTGCTGGACAACTGTCCCTTCCTCTTTGGTGAGCATCACCACAATATTCGCATTTTCTTGATACTTTCAGCATACCAAAACGCTTTGCATTGTCTTCTCGACCTTTAATTTCCATTGCTGCATCTTTGCTTTGCTCATAGCTCACTGCTAATTTTCGAACATCTTCGATCTTCTTCAAAGAATTTGCAGGATTCATCAGGTACTGCCGTAGCTCATCGCTATCAAGCCCACGAAGAATTGCAAAAATACCATACTCCTCTGGAGTCATATTCTTCAATGCACATTGACCAAGCAGTTGAGCCATATGAGATATATATTGAGGAACAGATTGATCATCTTTTTGCTTCTCGCTAAAGAATTTTACGCGCAATGCGAACAAATTTGGAGTAACATCGAAATGCTCTTTCAATTTTCCAATTAATTCAGCATATGTTTTCTGTACCGGCTTATCCGGAGCAAACCAATCAATCAGTTTTTCAAGCATTTCAAGACCGATATGTTGCAGCAATGCCATTGCTTTGTCATCATCAGCAGTTATCTTGCTGGCTTTCATGAACATATTCAGCTGGGTCTCCCAGACATCGAATCGGACTTTTCCATCATACGCTGGAGGTGGCCAAACAGTTAAAGAATTTGCCATTTTTCAATAACTTTGGGCTTACAACAACAAACAAAGGAAAAAAACAACGATAAAAAGAGAAACAAAACAACCTGCAAGATAGATACTGCTTGTATGTGGTTTTTATCAGTAAAACAATTGACAGAATAAATTGGTACTCCAATATTAAGCTTAACCAAGTTCTAATCGATCACTAATTTGCACTTTTAGCTTATCGCTTATGATCCAAACAAAAAAAAAGTTCACGCTTGCGACTTTTTACAGCACTAACACCAACAAATTTGCAAAGACACTGCTCGTGTCGACAATCAGCAAAATTATCACCAATAAAAGCTCTTTTATGATGAAGTTGAACAAACCACTGCTCGTGGAATTACAGATGAAGAAAGAAAAGCGGGGAAAAATCACTGCTCGTGAAACTTGTATTCCAGCTGCGTTGAATTCGAATCGAGAACTCCTCGTCACCAATGAAGTAAATAGATTCTCTGCTATTTACTGTATAAGATCGAAAGTTTGTTAAGTGTTAGTATTTATTATTAATTGCACAGCTTCAGCAGCCAACTTGCCAAGCAGCAAGAGCTCTGATATAAAAAATAAGGCAAAGACAAAAAAGGTTACAAATCAAAAAAGAGAGAGAGGAAAAATAGGAGAGAGAGATTCTTGGCTAAATGCGCTGCGGCAATTTCATTCATTTAAATCTTTCCATAACATGTTGGGAATAAATCTGTATTTTAAATTGTTTGGCACGATGTGACCCAATCTATATTGTCTTCTCTCTTTTTGTTTGTCTCTCGCTCTTTTATTTTCTGTCATCCTTTTTTATGATTTGTATTTTATTCTGTCTTGAAAGCGCCTTACCGAGCAGGTGCGTGATTGATAGCTGTACTAATAAATTAACCTTTAATTAACTGTGTTGGCTTTTCCCTCATCTTTAACTTTAATCAAACATAAACAAAAGAGCTTTTGTTTATAACAGTGGTGACGAGTGAGTGTTCGATTAGAACCTATAAAACTTTCTCCTGCAATTGAATCGATTTTTGTTCGAGCAGAACGCAAAAAATCATCTGAAAATTGGAAAAAAGCTTTGTTCGATTAGAACGTGAAAGTTAATCTGGATTGGGGAGAGTTCTCTGATAATATCCTTGGCAATTTTTTTTTGGTGAATCGATTAGTTCGAGGAGTTCCTCTGAAAGTTCGTAGCACAGTTGCGATTCGAGCAGAATCATAGCAATGTCCACAAATCCTGCAATAACTTTTCCACCTCCAGCATACAATGGAAAAACTCGATTTGATGTCTGGCAACAGCAGTTTGAAATGTTTCTGGAAGATCGAGGAATCACTGATAAAGCAGCTGATCAACCAAAGAAGGTAAGAGCTCTTTTGCAACACATTGGGACGGATATGCTTGAAAAGATTATTGATTGGTGCAAATCAATAAAGCCTTCTTCAAAGACATATGAAGAATTAATTGATTTGATCAATGAAAATTGCTCAAAACCTCCCAACCTTTTTGCTTCTCGAGTTAAATTCTTCAATGAACGACAGCAAGATGGACAATCATTGGAGGAGTACTTCGCTCATATGACTCGACTCTTTGGACAATGTTCTTTGGAAAGCATGACTGCAGCTGATTTTGGCGTTTTAGCAGTGTTAAAAGGATTAGCCAATGATGACACAAGGCAACATTTGATGACATGTGCAACGAAAATGGAAGATATGGCAAAAGTTAAAGAACTTGCATCATTGTTTGAGCAAGGAAAAGCAGCAGCAAAAGCTATCAAAGGTGATGGAAATTATGCGAGTAGCAAGCCGCAAGATATTTTTGTTCTTCGAAAAGATGACAAATGCAAATTCTGTGGTGAAGATCACCGACAAGGGAAGGAAAGATGCCCAGCATATGGAAAAAGGTGCAGTAATTGCGATAAGCAAAACCATTTTGCTCGAGTATGCAAAAGTGCAAAAAAGCAAAATCAAGTTGAAGAATATTCTGGAGATCGAGAAAGATCAAAGCAAGGATATGCAAGCATGAATGGATTGTATGGAGTTCTGTCAATTTCTTCAAGGCATGAAGAAGATTATCCTCCATTCGAAGTTGCAGCAAAACTCAATGGAACTACCGTAATGTTTCAACATGATAGTGGAGCAGCAGTCTCTGTGATAAGCCTAGATGTATGGAATGAAATTGGTGAACCGCGAATGCAACCAACAGATATTGAACTTCAAAGCTATACTGGAAGGATTCCGGTAATTGGTCAATGTAAGATTTTTGTCCAAGTTGGGAAGCTGATTAAGCAACAATGGATTATCGTTGTTCCACATGGTCAATCTCTCTTTGGAAGAAACTTTATCCAAGAATTTGATGTTGATTCGCAAAGGCTTTGCAATCAATCTAAAGAAGAATATCGTCGTGATGGTGCTACAGTATGTAAGCAGAATACTGTAATGGTTCAACCAATTGATCGAAGATGTCGAAAGCCGAAGGTATGCTTTTTAAATACTGTAAATGTTGTATGTTCATCTGATTACCGTAATGCAAGCACTGAAAAGAAAAGCTGTTCTTGGAAGAAAGAAGCTAAGCTGATGCATGATCCCATGCAAGGGAAGGTAAAAGAAGGGTCTGGAAAAGGCTCGAATAAATGGAATGGTTGTGCTTTTGCTGATAAAATTCGTCGAAAATGTCCTGAAGGTGGTGTACTTAAAGATTGTAAGTCACAAAGCTGCAAGCAAAGTCGATCATGGATTGCAAAGAATTTGCAAGATGCTGCAAATCAAGAAAATTGGCGTGCTGTAAAAGGTCAGGAAGATCATACAACCAAATCTCTGATGATGAAGGCTGATAAAGCTTCTCCGAAAAAAGGTCAAAAGCGTGAACAAGAATATCCAACGTCAACTGAACTTCGTCGTGGTACTGTAGCGTGCACAGATTGTGTAACAGCCAGTCAAGCTCATGATCGAGGTGATTCAAAGATTCATAATAAGGCTTATTCTGAATCTAGGGAAGGTGTTGGGAATAAATCTGTATTTTAAATTGTTTGGCACGATGTGACCCAATCTATATTGTCTTCTCTCTTTTTGTTTGTCTCTCGCTCTTTTATTTTCTGTCATCCTTTTTTATGATTTGTATTTTATTCTGTCTTGAAAGCGCCTTACCGAGCAGGTGCGTGATTGATAGCTGTACTAATAAATTAACCTTTAATTAACTGTGTTGGCTTTTCCCTCATCTTTAACTTTAATCAAACATAAACAAAAGAGCTTTTGTTTATAACACCCATTGAATCCAATCCCAAAATGTGCCAAATTTTTAAATGCCTACTTCCAAAAACTTTTTACTGCTGCTGAAATTTTATTGCCCAAAGAATAATAGATAAATTTTAAAAAGTTGAAAAAAGCAGTTTTTTTGGTTATTTAAAACTCTAAATTTGCATATTTGGAGCAACTGAAAGTGGTCTAGAAAAGAAAGTGGAATCAAGCTCGGATAAATATTTATCAACAAATTTGATGCAAATTATTCAATTGGATTTACAGCTGATAATGACACACGTTATTTTTGCTGAATCATTTAATTAATGATATTCACTTCTTTGATCTTTAAAAAAAGGTCAACTTCCAACTCGATGATGAAAAATGGTGTTTCCACCATTATCATTTGAATATCCGGATATTTATTATTACAGTAACCAATATTTAATAATCCATCAAAATTCAGCCAATGATGGACAAAATATTTTCCAGATTTAACCATCCAGATTGTGGGTTAATATGATATTTTCAAGATGGTGTGAAAATCAAATGATTTTATTAAAGAAAAAAAGTGAAATGGATTCCAAAAACAAAAATATTACATCAAATTCAAGGAATCTGTTTTTATCAGAATCTTCAAATATTCAAACTTGAACTTTTAGTTAGTTTGTTTTTATATTCTTTTAATTTTACAAAATTGTTAGTTTGTATTACTGTTGCTTTTAAAATCTGAGATATATTTTTATATTTCTTTTTGGAATTACCGTATCCAAAATGTTAAAACATCATTTTTTTATATGTCTTTTTTTTTGGATTCATGGATATTTCACCAAAAAAAAATTGTTTCAAGTTTTTGGTCGCTTTTAAGGTTAACGAAGAAGTAACAGTTGAATCGAAAAAATTTGTGCCATTTTTGGTCTTCCCGAAAATTGAGGATAAAATTTGTGAGTCGAAATATCCGAGAATCCATTATTTTTTGATTTTTTTGTATCTCTTTAATCTGAAATGGATCTCTTTTTTATTGTATTTTTTCTATTAAAAATAAATTATGCAATTATCGTTAATTTTTTGAAAATCAAAATATCGAAAAATAAAATTTTGAGCATTTGTGAAAGTCGAGCTCGTATCAAAAAGTTATGACCTCAAATTTTATATATATCCATTTTTTGGATTCATGGATAATTCACCAAAAACACTTTCGTCGAAAAGGTTGTTTTAAGTTTTTTGTGGCATTTTAAGCATAAAAAGGAGTAAAAGTTGACTCCAAAAATTGATGCATTTTGGTTTTCCGAAAATTCAGGACAAAATTTTTGAGTAAAATATTTATGACTCCGTTATTTTTCTTTGTTTTCTGTATTCCTTTAATCGAAAAATTTTAATCAAATTTTTAATTCCCTTTTTTTCTCAAATAAATGTTGCTATTGTCGTTAAGGTTTAAAGAAATAAAAATATCGAAAAATAAGATTTTGAGCATTTGTGAAAGTCGAGCTTGCCCACGAAGAATCGCAGATGCTAAGATTTTTCTCTGGGAAATCCTGGTGAGTTTGCCCGAGCTTCCACATGCTCCAACTTCATCTCCATATTCCATTTTCCCTCAGGGCACAGAATTCTGTCGGATCACTCAGGTCTTCTAGATGTGCCAGGCTTTCATGGGTTACGGTAACTCCTCTCGAATCTAAAATTTAAACAAAGTTGCATTATTTTTCTTAACTTTTTTTTTAAAAAATACCTTAAATCTATATCTTCCAAGAGGGCCACGATCTACATGATGCCCATTTTTGCCTTGTGATGATTAGATCTTGAAAGACAAAATCGTGTAAGTAAATTTGGCATGGTGGTGACGAATGTGGATAAATTTACCATTTTCTTTCAAAGTCATAATTAAAAATTTTGCTAAAAAATATTACTGTAGTTTGATCCTCAAAACCACTGTTTCCTCGCCGCCACCGCCGGCAGCTACAAATTGTAAAGTTCAAAGGGATTTGCCGAAGATCAAAGGGTGTCGCTTTTTTAATATTAGATTATTCATATATGTGATATCCGAAAAATGCCAGTATCCCTCAATGAGGAGCAAATTCGAAAATTGAAGTCGTTTGGAAGCTTTCTATTGTAAAGTTCAAAGGTTCCAAACATGCAAATTTCCGAACCTTTTCGTTCATAAAATAGGGTACAGAATTCTGCTGGATCACTCAGGTCTTCCAGATTTGCCAGGCTTTCATGGGTTACGGTAACTCCTCTCGAATCTAAAATTTAAACAAACTTGCATTATTTTTTAAAATTTTTTTTTAAAAAAACCTTTAATTCGTATCTTCCAAGAGGGTCATGATCAACATGAATCTAATTTTTGCCTTGTAATGACCAAATACTTTCATGGGGGTTAATTTGGCATCGTCTTACAAATAAAAATAAAAATTGATTAGGCATTTTCCCAGAAATATTACTGTAGTTTGATCCTCAAAACTAAAAAAAAGTTTTTACCAAATGGCCACGGCAAGTCAGGTAATCCTGGAATCCTTGACCAAACATCAGATTCCTTTCTTTCTCGTCCACCACAATGCCCAGGAGAATAAATAATTGAATCATCACAAATAGATTCATGGGATTTTGGGAATGGATTTTGTTGGTGGTAAAGTTTCCTGTAAAAAATAGATTATTTTAAATGTCGAATTTACATATCTGGAATATCCAAAAAATGCTAGTATTTCTCAATGATAGTCTTATATGCAAATTTCTCAACCTTTTCGGTCTTAAATTATTCTCATTGGAGAAGGTGGAGTAGATCTCCGAAATTTAAGGAATTTGCATTTGGCTTTGCAATGGTTTTGCTCTTTTAAATCCTTAAAAAAGAAAAATAAAAACCAACCAAATTTCATTCTCCAAATTTGTGAATCCGTATATATCAGCCATAACATGTCCATTAACAATTTAAATATTTTGCAATAATTTTTGGAAATTAGATCACACAAATATCCAACGAAATAATTGCAATTTGAGCAGAAAAACTTTTAAAAATACGGTAGCTTTTTTAATGCATGAATCACTCGAATCTCGAAAAACCTCAATCATCCAAAAATATGAGACGGAAAAAAAGTTTTAAGGGCAAAAAATATTTGGATTACTTACAAAATCAACTTTGACAAAAAACGTGAAATGTTAAAATGAAAAAAGGAAATTTTTTTTGGACTTTAGTTTTTACCGTAATTTCCAGAAAAGATAAAAGAGAACTATAATTTTTTATGCTTGATAAACGTTGAATGAAAAAATTATACAAATTTTCCAAAAAATCCAATAAAAATGTGTTGAAATTTTCAAGTAAATATGCATAAAAACTTCATTGACTACCGTACTAATTTTACGCAAAATAACCGAAAACTTTTGCAAATTTTTAAAATTTTGTTGAATTGAAATAAAAAAAGTAGTCAATCAAATTTTAAGTACGACCAAAAAATGGTACGGAGATACGGCAAAACATGCCCTCCATTGTGCCAAATAAGATTTTTTCTCAAAAAGTGGCATAAAATGGATTTGAATCGGTTCCTGCCAACTCATTGAATAAGAATAAATCAAACGTTACCGTTAAAACCTAACTTTTCCAGCAAATATTTGGGTTGAAAGTTCATGGGATACGGTAATTGATTAATATCATGTAAAACATTAATTACAGGTATATTTGTTCGGCAAATCAAATACAAAAAAATAAATATTTGAGTAACTTTTAACAACAATAAAGATAAAACAGAATTAACAATATCAAAAAAACTTTAAAAAAAAGCCACCGCCAGCAGAGGAGCCGGCGTCGCTACCATAGTTGCCAAATATTGGTTTTAAAAAAAACAAAAAAGGGTAAACTTAAAACTGGGTAATCAAACATTACTAAAAAGAAAGCAAGCTATTCTTATAAACTAAGACAAGTAATTTAAAGATTACCGTACTTTTTCGGTGCTTTAAAATTATGCCATTTATCATATTCTCCACCCTTTGTTCGCAAAATGTGAAAAAGAAAGTGTTTTGCGCGTAAGTATTTTATAAATTCTCTTGATCCTAGTATTTTTATGAAAAACAAAAACCAACCAATGCAGGATTTTCAACATCTCGAATTCGAGAATCAATTGATGATGGGGCCGCTTGTGGAGTTCCAAGTGATGCAGATGATGAAGAAGAAGGCTGTTGTGGTTGTTGTTGTTGTTGTTGATGATGATGATGATGATGAAGAACAGAATCAACATCAATTCCAGAGGCAGAAGTTTGAACAGCAGCAGGTTGAGGGACAACTGGATGATTCAATGGTTCTTGATTTGGTGTAATCAAGACCTGGGACGCTGCAAATTGTTGAATTTCTGGTGTTGTGGGATCATCTTCTTGTTGTCTCGGGAATTCAAATTGATTCTGTAAAAATGAAAAATTATATTTTTTGAAAAACTATAAAAAAACAAAATTTTACATTGATAATTTTTTTGAAGTTCTTCTTGTTTAATTTTGTTGTTGTTTTATTGGTAACAAGAAGAGCTTCAATAGCATTTTCATATGCTGCAATATGAAGGGAAAGGGTGCTGCTACTAAGATTTGGAGTTGAGGACTTTGCAACATTTCCATATTCTTTTTCTTGTTTTGCACTTTTGAAGTAGTCATTTGTCCAATAATTTGCATCTTTATTCAACGAAATGTTGCCATCTTTTGTAGAAGATCTTCCAAAATCTGAAACTTAGTTTTGTTAACATTAAAAATTTTTTAGCCTTAATTAATTACCGTAATTTGAATTTTTTGTTTTTCCAATTTTGGCATTGTTGGAGGTGCCAAAAGTGGCTGGACATTTATGACTTTTATTCAAATTAAAATTGCTGTAAATATCGGTTGAATTAGTTGAAGCAGCAGCTTTTTTATTAAAAATATTTTGAGGAGCTTTTGATGCCATCTAAATTTGTAATATAATCATTTTTTTACTATGTTAAAAAATAAAAAAAATTTATGGTATTTAATAAACACGCAAAAATAATAAAGGTAATACCAATTAAACGAAGTTAAAACTCAAACATATTTCTAGTAAATTAGTAAACCAACTGATAAAATTGGTTCGTTTTTTAAAAAACTTTAAAAAGGAACATTTACGTATTTTAATTTTGAAAGATTACGAAATCATCAATTTTTTTAAAAATTTTCTTTCAATGTTTCGCAAAAGAACTAAAAATTTTTACACTTTCTTAAAAATGAAAATCACAATGATGCAATTTCTTTTTCGCTTTTTTTATTCCTACTTTTTTTCATAGTTTTTTATGTCTCAAAAAATTGACAAAGTTCAAAAAATAAATTTTATGAAAGTTTGAAAGGAAAAAAAATTGGAAGAAAAGGGATAAAAAATGACAAGCAAAAAAATCTGAATTTGTTGCAACTTTTTTATTTTTCACAATTTTGGAAAAAGATATGCAAATTTAAGCATTTGAATGAGGAAGGCGAAAAGCAAAGTAGCCAACTTGGTACCATAAATTTGTGATTTTTACTTAAAAGTGACAAAAATGTTTTCGTTTTTTAAAAATTTTAAAAAGGAAAATTTGCTTCTTTTTTCCCCTCATTTTTCCAATTTTGTTTCATTCCAAAAAAATCGAAAGATCGGAAAAAAATAAAAAAGTGTTTTTGAAGAGTAGCAAAAAAGATGCCGTAAAAAAAGATGATGCAATCTTAGAGTGTAAACAAATATTGTTCCTTTTCATACAATGAAAAAACTAAAAGCAACAGCAAAAGGGGCAAACATTTCTCACTTTTTTGTGAAGCAGAATTAAGGCGGGGAGAAAAAAGAAGTTTGCAAAAAAGTTGACAAATTTGTGTTGGAAGACAATTTCGCCTCACTTAATTAAAAAAATTACAAAATCAAAAAAAAAAGAGGGATAATCATTTTTTAAATTACATTAAATATTTAATTTATAACTTTTTAAAACTATTACAAATGTTTTTTAAAGCATAAAAAGGTTATTAAATTAACTTTGAAGCATCCAAAATGTACCTCGATTTTGTTTCTTCTTTTTTTGCCTTTCTTTTTTCTTCTCTTTTGTTTTGTTTTGATTTTTGAAAGAAAAAAACATTTATTTTTTGCTTTTATTCTTTTTGCGTCTGTTTTTGTCATTTTTGCTTTTTTTAATTTTGTGTTCTTGCATTTTTTCTTGTCTATTTTTTTATAAATTATTTATAAGATTACTGCGATATATATATGCAAATTTTTGTGAACTTCGTTTTGTTCATTTTTCATAATTCGGTGATTCGGTTAGTCAAAAAGCTATTTTTTAAAGAACAATTTATACAAATGCAAATTTTGTTTCGCTCCAAAAATCAAATTTTTTTGAAAGGAAAAATTTTTTGAAGGGGAAGCAAAAAGAAAAAAAACAAAAATGATTCAGTTTTTGGATTGCAAAAAGTGCATTGTTTTTATTCAAAGAAAAATGACAAAAAAAACGGAACAAGAAAAAAAACATCTCCGAATTTTTTGCTAAGGAAAATCAAAGCTGCGAGAAAAAACATGTTTGCTAGGGGTGCGCATAAATTTTTAACTTTTTCCCAGATCTCGGCTTACAAAGCGTTTTATGGAACAACCAAGGTCTCAAAATATTGCTTTTTTTATGTCATAACATAAAATAAAAGAAAAAATAAAAGAAAATATAACGAGAGCATCAAAAATTACAAGATTCAGAATCGTATTTATTTTTCAACTTTTATTTTTTTCTCAAAAATGCGCGCATGCTGCAGCAATGTTGCGACTCGGTGCGCAGTCTTTGTTGATGATGTTGAAGATGAACGATACAGTAATAAAAATTTAAAAAAATGTAATTTTCAGTAATAATTAATATTTTGTGTTTTTCAGTTAAAAACATTAATAAGAAACCCTAAATCATTGCTAACAACCAAAAAAAGTTGGAATTTTCGAGTTTCGTCTGACTTTTAGAATATTTTCAGCATCTGCTTTCTTCATGCTCAAACTTTATTCAGGAAAGCTTGGATAACTTTGTTTTACTTTTCAAATATGTGATTTTATATGGAGGAAAAGATGTGGTAAAAAGAAAAGCTTTAAGAAGCTTTATAAAAATACATCTGTAACATTTTATCTTCAAAATCACGATGTAACGATAGTTTTTAAGGTATAACATTTTTTGGAAAAACTTGGAAAACTTCTGTCATGTATTAAAAGATGCGTTTTTATGTGGGGAATAACATATGTAAAAAGCTAAACGTAACTCGGCGTAACTTGGATTTGCCAACGAATTTTGTGAGCAAAAATCGACATATACAGCAAACAAACGTCGTTTTACGTATTATGCCGCTTTCTACAGCCGCTTTTTGCATTATATAATGCTTAAGTATGATGTTTATGACATTTTTAAAAAAAGAATAACATGAAATAGAGTTAAACTATAAAATTTAATAAGCTTTTCTATTAAACTTTAAAGCGTAAACGTTTATCTACAACATCAGTTGACAAATGTTTCTCACCGCGAAAGTACATTTCTTTCTTCTTCGATGCAAAAAAAGAAATATTCTTTTTTTCGTTTATGCGCACCCCTAACCGTACCACTCAAAGCAAAGATATCAGTTGAAACAGGTAAAAGGATATTAAAAAATGTTATCAATTCAATATTTGATGGAAATAGGATGCGAACGAGATTGGATGAAATTCGCAAAAGTTGAGAAAGGAATACAATTAAAGAAACAACTAAAAATGTATAAATATTTAAATTTTCTTTATTCTAAAAATTTTTTCAAAATTGAAGATATAACTTTGAAGATTTCAAGGAAGGAGGTTGGCCAAAATCTGATGCTCATCTTAAAAGCGGCAAAGATCAAAGGAAAAATTGGACGGAGGGGAAGGATGGTTAGAAAATTAAAATCAAAAACCCGATGTCAGATCTGGACAGTACCCAACGGTTATTTCATCGGGATAATATTTTGAATAAAAATGAATGAGTACAGTACACTTAAAACGCGATAAAAAGAATTATGAATTTAGGGTCATCAAAGAAAAAGTGAAGATACGAAAAACTATCACAACATTCTATTTTTATTCATTTTTCGATGTTTCAACTCAAATTTATCCAATGAAACTGATTTTTATTACTAAAAAATGTATTAAAAAAAAGGATGTTGAAGTTAATAAAAAAATTTATGGATTTTGATTCAAACAATAGAATTCAGAATCCTAAGTGCATTTTCTCCAGATTTCATAAAAAGGTATCATTAGATTTGCCTCAATGGGTATATTATTATAATTTTGAAGAAATTTTTACTTTTGGAGGATTCTGAAGTCGTAAGCATCAAAAGAAAATGAAAATAATGTTGTACTTCAAATGCTAAAATCGGCTTCAGAATCCTCAAGAAGTAAAAACTTCTTCTTAATTTTTGTAATCTACTCTTCAGGGAAAATTCCTTGATATCAATTTCATGGAACCTGGAGAAAATTTTAGGACTTCAGAATCATTTTATCTGATTTAGAATCCAAAGAAATTTTTTTTACAGTACACTAAAATCTTAAATCCTATTTTAAAATATCGAATGAGAGTTTTTTTACCCAAAATAAAATTGACGCTTACACAGCAAATTTTTTTCATTAACATTAAAGGCAGCTTTCGTTTGTTTTCGGCAATAAAATTTAGCAAAAGATAAAATATTAAAAACAGCTGCCAAAAATGTTGTTACAAAATATATTGCAGTTGAAATGGAACCATTTAATAATTTTATTGAAGAATTAACAAAAACAATGTTAACACTATTTTCTTCACCAAAAACAAATGCCACAGGTTCATGCAATTTCCATGCCACATGTAAAAATGGTAAATATAACAGTAATACAGTATACCATTGTTTTTTCCAAATATCTTGTTGATGAAGAGAAAACCAAATTAGCGTAAATCGATTAAATGCCACAAAAAGATGTCCCAAAAATTGCATTATTGCAATGTAGGTTCCAAGTCCTAAAATTAATGATATCAAACTTCCACCATTTTGAAAGAAATTCATAAAGACTGGAAATAGTGATATTTTTTGGGAAAGAATCATCTGAAATTTATGTACTTAAGAGATTGTTACCCAAAAGAATGATGTATATAGTTTGCGGTCAGCCGCCGAAAGCAACAAAATTGCAACAAAAACTTGAAATTTCAATGTAAAATTTTCAATGTAAATTTTTGATTCCTGTTAAAACTTGCCCCCGGAGATATTTAATAAGATAACAATACTTTTTGGAATCCTTAGGGCAAGCTTATTAATTATTTCAAGGCAAAAAAGTGCCATTTTTGTTCTACACTTTTCGGACAGTCGCCAAAAACAACGAAATTGCACCAAAAAAATTGAAAATTCAAAGAAAAATTTTTGACCTAAATTTTTGATTACTGTAAAAACTTGCCCTAGATGAAATTAAACAAAATAATAATACTTTTTAGAATCCTTAGGGCAAGCTTAAAAATTATTTCAAGGCCAGAAAGTGCCATTTTTGTTTTAACACTTTTCGGACAGCCGCCAAAAGCAACAAAAATGCACCAAAAAAATTGAAATTTCAATGTAAATTTTTGATTCCTGTTAAAACATGCCCCCGGAGATATTTAATAAGATAACAATACTTTTTGGAATCCTTAGGGCAAGCTTATTAATTATATCAAGGCCAAAATGTGCCATTTTTGTTCCAACACTTTTCGGCCAGTCGCCAAAAACAACGAAATTGCACCAAAAAAATTGAAAATTCAAAGAAAAATTTTTGACCTAAATTTTTGATTACTGTAAAAACTTGCCCTAGATGAAATTAAACAAAATAATAATACTTTTTAGAATCCTTAGGGCAAGCTTAAAAATTATTTCAAGGCCAGAAAGTGCCATTTTTGTTTTAACACTTTTCGGACAGCCGCCAAAAGCAACAAAAATGCACCAAAAAAATTGAAATTTCAATGTAAATTTTTGATTCCTGTTAAAACATGCCCCCGGAGATATTTAATAAGATAACAATACTTTTTGGAATCCTTAGGGCAAGCTTATTAATTATTTCAAGGCAAAAAAGTGCCATTTTTGTTCTACACTTTTCGGACAGTCGCCAAAAACAACGAAATTGCACCAAAAAAATTGAAAATTCAAAGAAAAATTTTTGACCTAAATTTTTGATTACTGTAAAAACTTGCCCTAGATGAAATTAAACAAAATAATAATACTTTTTGGAATCCTTAGGGCAAGCTTAATAATTATTTCAAGGCAAGAAAGTGCCATTTTTGTTTTTACACTTTTCGGCCAGCCGTCAAAAGCAAGAAAATGCACAAAAAAAATTGAAAATTCAAAGAAAACTTTTTGACCTAAATTTTTGATTCCTGTAAAAACTTGCCCCCGGAGATATTTAATAAGATAACAATACTTTTTGGAATCCTTAGGGCAAGCTTAATAATTATTTCAAGGCCAGAAAGTGCCATTTTTGTTCTAACACTTTTCGGCCAGCCGTCAAAAGCAAGAAAATGCACAAAAAAAATTGAAATTTCAAAGAAAAATTTTCAATGTAAATTTTTCATTACTGTTTAAACTTGCCCTAGATGAAATTAAACAAAATAATAATACTTTTTGGAATCCTTAGGGCAAGCTTAATAATTATTTCAAGGCCAGAAAGTGCCAGTTTTGTTCTAACACTTTTCGGACAGCCGCCAAAAGCAACAAAATTGCACCAAAAAAATTGAAATTTCAAAGAAAAATTTTCAATGTAAATTTTTCATTACTGTTTAAACTTGCCCTAGATGAAATTAAACAAAATAATAATACTTTTTGGAATCCTTAGGGCAAGCTTAATAATTATTTCAAGGCCAGAAAGTGCCATTTTTGTTCTAACACTTTTCGGACAGCCGCCAAAAGCAACAAAATTGCACCAAAAAAATTGAAATTTCAAAGAAAAATTTTCGATGTAAATTTTTCATTACTGTTTAAACTTGCCCTAGATGAAATAAAACAAAATAATAATACTTTTTGGAATCCTTAGGGCAAGCTTAATAATTATTTCAAGGCCAGAAAGTGCCAGTTTTGTTCTAACACTTTTCGGACAGCCGCCAAAAGCAACAAAATTGCACCAAAAAAATTGAAATTTCAAAGAAAAATTTTCAATGTAAATTTTTCATTACTGTTTAAACTTGCCCTAGATGTAACTAAACAAAATAATAATACTTTTAGAAATCCTTAGGGCAAGCTTAATAATTATTTCAAGGCCAGAAAGTGCCAGTTTTGTTCTAACACTTTTCGGCCAGCCGTCAAAAGCATAAAAACGCACAAAAAAAATTGAAATTTCAAAGAAAAATTTTTGACCTAAATTTTTGATTCATTCCTTTTCTGGAATGGATTTTAAAGATCCCTTCCACTTCTGAAATGGAAATAAAAAATCCCTTCCACTTCTGAAATGGAAATAAAAAATCCCTTCCACTTCTGGAATGGAAATAAAAGATCCATTCCATTCACATCCTTGAAGAATTTGGTCAACTTGGTCCCCCAAGCTGATTGGGCCACTTCAACGAAAATTCTTGCCGATGAAGAATTTGATCAGCTTGGTCCCCCAAGCTGATTGGGCCACTTAATCCATTCCATTTCTGGAATGAAAATAAAAGATCCATTCCATTCCTGGAATGGATTTTAAAGATCCATTCCATTTCTGGAATGGAAATAAAAGATTCAAAAAAATTTTTGTGCTAATTTATTGTTCTGGGGCAGTCTTGTATTCATATCTGTCAAATCTTGAACAACAAATATTATTTTGTGACATAAATAATTTTCTTTTCTATTATTTTTTGCGGCTACATATATCCAAATTTTCTGTTGAAGTTCATAAAACTTAGAATCAATTTTTGAACGTTAAAGAATAATAGATTTCTTCTTATTATTTTTCAAGAAGACAACCATTACAAGTGTGTTTAAATTGTTTTTCAAAGTCGAAGAGAAAAGACTTTATTTTAAAAAATTTTTAAAAAACTTTCTTCGGCCTGGTGTGAGACAGACGGTCCTAACTCTCGTTACTTTCAAACCGATGAAAGCCTATTCCGCCTATAACCGCCGTACCTGCCCGGGAAGGTGTCCCGGATGTTTAAACGAAGCAGAGGCACGTTTGCACGTATTAGAATAGCCAGGGATCGACTTTTGTTGAATGATATGTGGGAAGGGTTTTTAGACCCCCGACTTGACACCGCCTACTCACAATCGCCTCACCACGACACCTCGGTTGCCATGGATCTTCGGAAATTAATAGGGAGGAACTGTAACGGTACCCTAACCAATGCTACAGACCTGTGCGTGAGAGCAGCTATTCAAGCCCCGAAATGACAAAAAACAAACTCGCTTTTATTCGAGTGATGCATACAAAAAACTACAGAAGTACAAAACACATTTTGAAGACAGACAACCAAAGAGAGACTCTCTCGCTCTGCAATAAAAAAAAGAAAAGAAAGAAAAATTTTGATTGAAAAATTTTGATTTTCACTGTTTTTCAAAAAAAAACAGTGAAAATCCTTTAAATTAAAATGTCTCATTTTTTTTAAAGTTTGGATATTTATGCAGATCACAGATCAAAGGATAAAATTTGCATAAAACGAACATGATTCAAAATTCAGACACTTTTTTTATTTTTGCTTTAAAAATTTCGTATACTGTAATCACCTTTGGCAAATTGGATCTCAACAGCAACATGCATGCATGATTTTCAAATTTGCAATTTTTTTGCATTTTCCTTCATTGAAAGATGATTGTATATGTAAAAAATGTTGCTTCATCGAGGATATTTAAAATCAGTCATCATCACTTCTTCTTATTCTTCTTTCATTGCTGGTGCTGCTGCTGCTGCTTTCAACTGTTATACGAAATCTGATTTTTTACTTTCAAATTGCTTCAAAGATTTCAAAAATGGATGTTTTACTTCTTCCATTCTTTATTCAAATGATATATTTATGTATTTATGGCCAACATCTTACTTATTCTGACATTTTACCTGGCTTTTATTTTGTAAGTTTATCCTTAATTTTTTTTCATTTCCAATGTTTATATTGTTTGATTCCGATCTTACTGTTACAACGACATTGATTACCGTAATCGAGCTAATCTAACCTTTTTTTCAGGGTCCAATTCAATTATCATTTTCATCTTCAACGCCATCAAAATCTGATCTTGAACAAGAAGAAGAAGAAGAAAATTTATTGAATACAACTACATCTTCATCAACTGATTCCTTATATAATATTGGTAATGATAGATGACGAAGAAGACGAAGACTCAAAAATATCCAAAACTTAAAAGTGTTCTTGAAGATACTGGGTATGCTAATTTTATGATTTTTTGGGAAATAGGGATCGTAGTTTGTAATTTTCTCTGATCCTTTCATTGATTTTTAGGTACATTGAGAATTCAAAGTTTCAACTTCAACGGAAGAAGAATCTCATCCTCAAAGCAAGACTCCAATCTCAGCTCGTCGAAAGAATAAAACTCTGCAAATCTATGGTCAAATTTACCGTATGCCGATGTTGGATATCTTGAAGATAAACGTGGTGGAGAAAGCTGTAGTGGCGATGTTCGAACTGCTGCAAAATCTGAAGCCGTTACCGAACGAGAATATATCTCACAAGCTTCTGATCTTTAATTAATTTGTCGGTAAGCATTTTCGATTTGATTAATCCATAATATTCAATTATTGATCTTTTAGGTATTATATTGGACATAAAACTTTGGCAGAAGCAGAAGGCAAAAATTATTTCTTTGCGGATTCATGCTATTTTTATCATCGTTTACCTGATTTCAATGGTGATTACGGTAACATTCCAAAATTTGTTTGCATATATGTTTTATATATTACTCCATCCAAACAATTCAAGTATGTTTTTTAAAAATTACTGTATTTATTTACAATTTCAATACTATTTTTCAGACATTATGCAGTTATTAAACTTGGTGAAAATTATTATGTTGAATGTGGTCAATTTCGATGATTTTCGAGTTTGAATGATTTAGTTGGATTTTATGCTTTGAAAACATGCTTTGTTGGAATTGATGGAGAAAAACAACATTTTCCTGGTAATTAATTTTATCAATTATATTTTTTTTGTAATATTTTGTGTTTATTTAATGTAAATAAATTTCACTTTGAATTTCTTGTTTTTAAAATACAGTAATCTTTGGACCAAAAACTTGAAAATTCAATGAAGAATTTTCAATGTAAATCTTTAATAAAATTTAAAAATTGCCCTGGGTGAAAATAAACAAAATAGCAAAGATTTTTGGAATCCCCAGGAATCCAAAAACTTGATTTTATATGATTTAAAAACAAGGCATCGGGCATGTACAAATCTAATTTTGTTGTATATCAAACACATTTAAAATGCCCTGCGACAATAAATTTGCATAAAAACGTTTGATCGAAAATGAAGGTGTATTCCATTTCTGGAATGGAAATAAAAGATCCATTCCATTTCTAGAATGGATTTTAAAGATTCATTCCTCTTCAGGAATGGATTTTAAAAATCCCTTCCACTTCTGGAATGGATTTTAAAGATCCATTCCTCTTCAGGAATGGATTTTTAAGATCCCTTCCACTTCTGGAATGGAAATTAAAGATTCATAAGCAAGCAATCTTACAAATTCAAATGTCGAAAAGTAAAATGCGTGTAGATCAAAAATTTTTGTGCTAATTTAATGTTCTGGGGCAGTCTTGTATTCATATCTGTCAAATCTTGAACAACAAACATAAATTGTTTTCTTTTCTATTATTTTTTGCGGCTACATATATCCAAATTTTCTGTTGAAGTTCATAAAACTTAGAATCAATTTTTGAACGTTAAAGAATAATAGATTTCTTCTTATTATTTTTCAAGAAGACAACCATTACAAGTGTGTTTAAATTGTTTTTCAAAGTCGAAGAGAAAAGACTTTATTTTAAAAAATTTTTAAAAAACTTTCTTCGCCCTGGTATGAGACAGACGGTCCTAACTCTCGTTACTTTCAAACCGATGAAAGCCTATTCCGCCTATAACCGCCGTACCTGCCCGGGAAGGTGTCCCGGATGTTTAAACGAAGCAGAGGCACGTTTGCACGTATTAGAATAGCCAGGGATCGACTTTTGTTGAATGATATGTGGGAAGGGTTTTTAGACCCCCGACTTGACACCGCCTACTCACAATCGCCTCACCACGACACCTCGGTTGCCATGGATCTTCGGAAATTAATAGGGAGGAACTGTAACGGTACCCTAACCAATGCTACAGACCTGTGCGTGAGAGCAGCTATTCAAGCCCCGAAATGACAAAAAACAAACTCGCTTTTATTCGAGTGATGCATACAAAAAACTACAGAAGTACAAAACACATTTTGAAGACAGACAACCAAAGAGAGACTCTCTCGCTCTGCAATAAAAAAAAGAAAAGAAAGAAAAATTTTGATTGAAAAATTTTGATTTTCACTGTTTTTCAAAAAAAAACAGTGAAAATCCTTTAAATTAAAATGTCTCATTTTTTTTAAAGTTTGGATATTTATGCAGATCACAGATCAAAGGATAAAATTTGCATAAACCGAACATGATTCAAAATTCAGACACTTTTTTTATTTTTGCTTTAAAAATTTCGTATACTGTAATCACCTTTGGCAAATTGGATGATTATATATATAAAAAATGTTGCCCTCATCGAGGATATTTAAAATCAGTCATCATCACTTCTTCTTATTCTTCTTTCATTGCTGGTGCTGCTGCTGCTGCTTTCAACTGTTATACGAAATCTGATTTTTTACTTTCAAATTGCTTCAAAGATTTCAAAAATGGATGTTTTACTTCTCCCATTCTTTATTCAAATGATATATTTATGTATTTATGGCCGACATCTTACTTATTCTGACATTTTACCTGGTTTTTATTTTGTAAGTTTATCCTTAGTTTTTTTTCATCTCCAATGTTTATATTGTTTGATTCCAACATTATTGTTGCAACGACATTGCTTACCGTAATCGAGCTAATTTAACCTTTTTTTCAGGGTCCAATTCAATTATCATTTTCATCTTCAACGGCATCAAAATCTGATCAACATCTTGAACAAGAAGAAGAAGAAGAAAATTTACTGAATACAACTACATCTTCATCAACTGATTCCTTATATAATATTGGTAATGATAGATGACGAAGAAGATGGAGACTCAAAAATATCCAAAACTTAAAAGTGTTCTTGAAGATACTGGGTATGCTAATTTTATGATTTTTTGGGAAATAGGGATCGTAGTTTGTAATTTTCTCTGATGCTTTCATTGATTTTTAGGTACATTGAGAATTCAAAGTTTCAACTTCAACGGAAGAAGAATCCCATCCTCAAAGCAAGACTCAAAAATCTGCTCGTCGAAAGAAATAAAATTCTGCAAATCTATGGTCAAATTTACCGTATGCCTATCTTGGATATCTTGAAGATAAACGTGGTGGAGAAAGCTGTAGTGGCGATGTTCGAACTGCTGCAAAATCTGAAGCCGTTACCGAACAAGAATTTATCTCACATGCTTTTGATTTTGAATTAATTTGTCGGTAAGCAGTTACGATTTGATTAATCCATAATATTCAATTATTAATCTTTTAGGTATTATATTGGACATAAAACTTTGGCAGAAGCAGAAGGCAAAAATTATTTCTTTGCGGATTCATGCTATTTTTATCATCGTTTACCTGATTTCAATGGTGATTACGGTATATGTTTTATATATTACACCATCCAAACAATTCGAGTATGTTTTTTAAAAATTACTGTATTTATTTACAATTTCAATACTATTTTTCAGACATTATGAAATTATTAAACCTGGTGAAAATTATTATGTTGAATGTGGTCAATTTCGATGATTACCGAGTTTGAATGATTAAGCTGGATTTTATGCTTTGAAAACATGCTTTGTTGGAATTGATGGAGAAAAACAACATTTTCCTGGTAATTAATTTTATCAATTATATTTTTTTTGTAATATTTTGTGTTTATTTAATGTAAATAAATTTCACTTTGAATTTCTTGTTTTTGAAATACAGTAATCTTTGGTAAATTTTTTGGGTATTAGTCGTGACTGCATTATAAACCGAAAACGTATCGGATCCATTTTTGATCAAGTATTTTAAAGTTATCGGGATTCTGTCCACTTCATTAAAAATTGCCCCAATCTTCAAAAATTTGAAAGCTAATGGACTTTTTTAGTTAATTAACTATTTTAACAAAAATATGGTAATTATTTGTAATCTAAAAATGAACATCTTGTTCATGAACATTTAAGTATTTGAAAATAGAAATATTGATCACAACTCATCAATATTTCTCGTAATGCATTAATCTTAATGAGAAGACTCGAAAGTTGCTTCCATTTAATCAGAAACAAAGCCATTTTCGGGTCAAGAATGACACAATTGCTTTGATAAATCAGAGATTGAAGCAAAATTTCTTTTTCAGCAAAATTTGAATGTCATCAACATGATGATATTTGTTCTTTAACAAAAATTAATGCAATTTTTTCGTTTTTTCTTTTGCAAAAAGGTGTGGATTGTTTAACAATAGCTACAAGGTCAAAAACTAGTAACTATTCTGTTCAATTTTTGGATTCAATTAAATTTATCGAAACTGGTGCGTAATAGTTACAAGTCTTTGACCTTGTAACAATTAATAAGCCATCTCCAGGGAATTCCAAAAAATGTAATTTTATTGTTCACTTCCCCCCCCCCCCCCCCAGGGCTTAAAAATTTCTGTAGAACAAAATTTACATTGAAACTTCTTTGAACTTTCATTTTTTTGATGCATTTTTGGATTCTATCATATCTAAAATTTACAAAAAATGATTTTTAAAATTTTTTAGTGTCTGAGATTTTGTCTTAGATAATGTCTGAGATAAAGTCTTAGGTCTAAGATAAGGACATAAAGTCGCTTAAAGGAAGAAACTATTGTCTGAATGGGATGACACCTTAAGCTGTTGTATGTTACAGCATAAAAAACAGATCCCAAATTTGCACAAAATTCTTTTAATCGAAAATGAAGATATCGGGTCTTTTAAATTTAAGAAAATAAAAGGAATTTAATCAAGGTCAATTACTTTACATAATTTAATTTTGATCGAAACAATAGCAAAACTGCTTTTTTCTTTTCAGAAAATTTCTTTTTATTACGAGTTTTTGAGAAAATGAACCATTTTGGTTTCAGATCGATACTGTTACTTATACCAAATTTTAGATTAATAAAATTTAAAATGCTGAAGCTTCGGCATTGGGTTTAATACGTTTGAACTGAAGTTGGTGAAGGTGATTCCAAAGTAGAAACAGAATCAAAGCAGAAGAAAAAAGATGCTTTCAAAAAAGTTTACAATTTCAGATCAAAAAACGCTTTCGCCTAGATTAATAAAAAAAAATTGGAAAATTAAAAATAGTGATAAATGTTTTTTTGTTAAATTACAATGAATATTTAAATTTTAACTTTTTTTGAAAAAACTATTATATTACCAACATTTTTTTCAAGCGTTAAAACTTTTAACCGTAAACATCTCCAATTAATGATGGAGTTGGGACCCCATATTTTGCCCATAAACTCGTCTAGTATAAGGTATAATTGTGGCAAAAAATTAGCTGCAGAATCCTCAACTTTTGGATTTACTAGGGGCACAAAGTTACTGTAATACAGTAATCCACAATGTGAACCCAAACTCCTAATTTGCATATTATGCCACTTTTAGAAGCTAAAACGTTCCAAATCTGTCAAATTCGGATTCAGCATGTTCGAAAACCTATATATCCAGGAAACAAGACCAATAAATTAGATATTTTTAGGAATTTACACAAAAGTAAGAAAAATCACTGCAACAAAATTACATAAATATCGTAATTTCATCTTGAAAAAAATTAACAGCACATTCATGCTATTTTATATTTTCGCCTGTTTTCTCCACAAATATGATTAATTGGATATATTTAACAACCTCCAAACACTACTTTCTCTAAAATATCATATTCAAATTTTTTGAAGGGGCGGTCATGATTTTATGGTAATGATTTTTTGTACTTTTGTGCAAATTCCTAAAAATATCTGATTTACTGGCTTTGTTTCCTGGATATATAGGTTTTCGAACATGCTGAATCCGAATTTGACAGATATGGAACGTTTTAGCTTCTAAAAGTTGCATAATATGCAAATTAGGAGTTTGGGTTCACATTGTGGATTACTGTATTACAGTAACTTTGTGCCCCTGGTAAATCCAAAAGTTGAGGATTCTGCAGCTAATTTTTTGCCACAATTATACCTTATACTAGACGAGTTTATAGGCAAAATATGGAGTCCCAACTCCATCATTAATTGGAGATGTTTACGGTCAGTTAATTAAAAAAATATAAATCAAAAAACAGTAATAAATTTTTTTTTTTAATTACATTTAATATTTAACAATTTTTGTGAAAAAACTAAAATAAGCATAAACATTTTACAAAGCATAAAAAAGTTATTAAATAACTTTGTAGCATCAAATATGTCCCTCGATTTTGTTTCTTCATTTTTTTGCATTTTTCTTTGGGGCTGTGCAGATATTAAGTCATCTAAATTTCGACTTTTTTGTACCCCCATCTCCCTATGCGTCATACAAACCCTTTGATGTTTGCCGCAACATCAAAGCGGCGTCATAATTCCCTTTCTCCCTACCTACCCATCTTTTGATGACGTAATATCTGGACAGCTCCTTTTGTCTTCTTTTTAGTTTTGATTTTTGAAAGAAAAAAATATTTATTTTTTGCTTTATTCTTTTTGTGTCAGTTTTTGTTATTTTTATTTCATTTATTTTTGTGTTCTTCCTGCATTTTTTCTTGTCTATTTCTTAAAAATTATTATAAGATTACTGCGATATGCTGATATGCAAATTTTTGTGAGCTTCGTCTTGTCCATTTTTCATAATTCCTTGATTCGGTTACTAGCCGACGGTTAGTCAAAAAACTATTTTCTAAAGGACTATTTATACAAATGCAAATTTTGTTTCACTCCAAAAATCAAATGATCAAAAGAAGGAAAAATTTTTTTGAAAGAGAAAAGCAAAAAGGAAAAAAAAACAAAGATGATTCAGTTTTTGGATTGCAAAAAGGGCATTGTTTTCATTCAAAGAAAAATGACAAAAAAAAGTGAAACAAGAAAAAAAACATCTCCGAATTTTTTGCAAAGGAAAATCAAAACGGGAAGAAAAAAAAGAGGTTTAAATTTTCGCACCGGAAGATAATTTTGCCTCAATTAATTAAAAAAACTAAAAAATCAAAAATGAGTGACTAATTTTTTATTGCATACTTAAAAAGCTAAATTACATTGAAACACTCATTTCTTTTTAAATTTGAACTTTAATGACAAACACTTTTTGAAATTTTAAAAGCTGTTAAACAATTTTGGAACATAAAATAAGTCTTGATTATGTTTCATTTTTTTGCCTTTCACTTCTTTTTTCATTTTTCATTTTGTTTTGATTCTTTGACTATAAAAGTTGACAGCAAATATGCAACAAACGAAAAAACATTCCCCAATTATTTATTGAACAGAATCAAAGCGGGGAGAAAAAAAACATTTTCATAAAAGTTTGAAATTTCGCATCGAAAAAATCGCCTCAATTAATCGAAAAATTACGAAATCAAAAAAAAAAGTGATAAATGTTTTTTTAAATTTTTGTGAACTTTTTTTACAATTTGTTGATTTGGTTAGTCAAAAAACTATTTTTAAAGGAACATTTATACAAATGCATATTTTGAAAAAGCTAAAATAAACATGAACATTTTTTAAAACATGAAAAAGCCATAAAACATTTTTAAAGCATCCAAAATGTCCCTTGATTTTGTTTCATCTTAATTTTTTTGCTCTTCTCCTCTCTTTTTCTATTTTGTTTTGATTTTTGAAAGAAAAAATATTAACGCAGTTTTTGCGTTTGTATTTAATGCAGTCAATTTTGTTTCTTTTATTTTTTGTTGTTGCATTTATTTTTCTCAGTTTTTTGTTAATTTATATTTGATTCTTGCAAAAAATGAATGTCAGCCGATGACAAAAAGGTTTAATAATATTTTGAAGAAAATAGGCAGCTTTTTTCTTTCTTTCTTTTTCTTTTCTTTAATGTCTCTTTCAATTCTGGCATTTATTTTCAAAAAAGCAAAAACAACACAAAAATTAAAAGGAAATGAAAGTGATGGAAAATGACCCAAAAAAGGCAAAAAGGATGCATAAATGTTTTTTTTCTTTGGAAAATAAAAACAAAACAAAAAAGAAGAGAAGAAAAAATGCGGGAATAATAAAAGATCTATCAAATGATCATGAGAAGAAATGAATTGTTTTAATATCATTTTTTGTTGAAAAAACTCTTAAATCAGAATTTTATACAAAAATCTATATGGACAAAAATGTAACCAAAAATTCGTTCAAAAAAAGGTTGGAAAAAAATATTTGTCAACCGATGCCGTAAGTTTTAACAAAATTTATAAGAAAAAAGTTGTTTATCTTTTTTCGTTTTCTTTTTTGTCTGTTTCTTTTCCTTTCTTCGATCTCTCAATTTTGGCATCTCTTTTTTAACGCAAAGAAAAGCTTTAATTTTTTTGTGTGCATTTTTTCTTTGCTTTTCTTTTATCGATTAAATTAAAGTGATATGTTTATATGCAAATTTTTGTAAACTCTGATTTGTGATTAATAATCACCGTTGCTGGGATTTGTCGTCAACAAACTTTCATAAAAATATGGAAAATAATGTTAGTTAAAAATTTAGTAAATTTTTGAAAAAAGTTTAGTAAAAAACTATTTGGTTTTGTTGTTTTCCAGGGAGGTAAGACTATGCAAATTGTTGTAAACTTTTGGTTGTTTAATTTTTGTAGACAGTTATCGAGCGGGTGATTCATCTGTCAAGATTTTTGGCTTTAAAGTGATGAATGAAAAAATAGATTTTGGAGTTTTTCTTTGAAATTTCAACTTTTAACTACTTTCTTAAAAGTCAAAATCATTTAATTTTTTTCAAGACACATGAAAATTTTTTTGTTATATTCCATCAAAAAATGATTGGTCTGATTTTTATTTTGCTTGTTTCATTTTTTCCTTTTAAAAAACACAAATATGATTTTTCAAATTAACTTTTAATTAAAATACAAAAATGTTTAATTTCAATTTAACTTGAATGATCTGAATAAAAACTCATTCAAAAGAAAAAAAGGAGATTACGCAAAAAAAACAATGGCATAAAGAGAAGACATTTAATTTTATTTTTTAAAATAGAAAACAAACAATAAATTTTGTAACAAAAAGAAGAGGAGGAAGATTGGACTTTTGGGGAAAAGAAGTGCAGAGTTAAGAAGCAATAAAAATAATTTAAAAAGATAACTTAGAAATTCCAAAAATCAGCGAATGCATCAGATGTATCGAGATCTTGTTGAGGTGGCTGAGGTGGAGGGGTTTGTGGTGGTTGAGGTGCTGGTGATGATTGAGGAGGTGGTGCAAGACGTTGTTGTTGTTGAGATTGAGAGGGTGCTGCACGTGTTGAATGTCGTTGCACCTGTAAAGTTAAATTCCAGAATGAGATATCTTCATCAGAACCAACTGCAGCAGAATTAGAGGGTTGAGGTTGTTGTTCAGGAAGCTGTTCTTGCTGAGTTGGATTTTGAGATTGATGTTGTTCATTTCCAAATTCTCTTAAATTTCTAATTGAATTTGAAGATGCTGCAGATTGAAGAGAATGTGAAACATCTGGATCATTGATAGGAATTTCATTTGCTGATTTCATCTGCAGCATCTTGATTAAAAGATGATGCAGCAGAATTTACAGCTGTTAAAGGGTGAATTGTTTGATTAAGGAATGAAAAACCTGAAATGACAAAAAAATTTTGTTAATAAAATAACTACAAAAAAATTCTAAAGTCTATTTTTTGAGAAGGTCAGTTATAGGGTAAACAAAATGGTACTATAAGAACTTTAATAAAAATCTGAATGCTGAAAACTCGCTTTCCAATCAAAAGCTGACCAATGCTTTAAATTAAAAAAAAACATTTGCATTTCGTTTAAATTTTTTGATTATTTTGTGACCAAAAAAAAAGAAGAAAACTTTAAACTAAAAAATAGTTTTTCGTCAACAAATGGTTGATAAAACAGTGACTACAGTAAAAAAGAGGGGAATCTTTATAAGCTTAAGCACACAAATAAAGAAAGATTTCAAACTTACCACCATTAACATTTTGAACAGCAATTTCTCCAACACCACCTCGAACTCCAGAACCAAAAAATACGATCAAGATGATCACCAGCAATATATTCTGTATCAGCAACAACAAAATTAAGATAATTTCGACCTCCATCAAATGCTTCGGTTTCTTCGGCTTTTTCAAGATTTGCAGGTCCAGCACGATCATGAACATCAACAAAACCATCAGTATCACCAGCATAAACATCATCAGATTCTTCTCCAACAAAATTTTTATCTTCTAGAATTTCCATTGCTTACATCTACAGCACCATGTTCTTCAGCACCTTCAATTCGAAACACCTTCTAAGACATTTCCTTGATATTCAGGATTTTGTTCCACTTCAACTTCTTCTTTCATTCCATCATGATCAAAATTATCAGTAAAAATATCTCCAGGAACATATTCTTCACCACGTCCAACTTGAACACTATCAGCAAGAATCCAACGCTTTCCAAGTTCTTCATCAATCATTTCTTCATCTCGAACTACATCTTCATTATTATCAAATTGATCATTTTCAACTTCAACTCCTTCAACAGCAGCTTCTTCTCCACCAAACTCCATTCTTTCACCATCTTCACGACGTCGACGAAGAAGAACACTGAAAAAAAGAGAGTTAGATAAAAACTTAAATTAAGTTAAACTTTTACTTCTTTTCTTGCTCATCTCGCATATCCGCTTTAGAAATTGTTCGACATCCGATTAAATGATGTTCCCAGGGTAGCGGTTTGAATATACCATTTGAAAGTTTCCACCGAGGATTTTGAACTTTGAGAGCTTTCTTTTTAATTTTTGAATTCAAATGTTTTGCAATCTCTTTACAAAATCTGCATGTATGTGGACTATCTGGAGTTGCACCTTCATTAAAAACATGATATCTGGATTCAAGGCAAGTTGGATCAAGGGAATAAATGACATCTCCAGTCCTTCTTGAAAAATCCACGATATAAGTATTGAGTCTGAAACGTTGTCAAATTAAATGAAAGGCTATAATGTACTGTAAAAAATAAGATAATTTTGTCAAATTATAAATCCCAACTACGGTATTTCTAACTAAATTTTTATAAAAATCATATTTGAAAAAGGTACATTTTTCAAATAAGGCAGGCGAAACTGATCTTTGCATTTGAAAATATAATAAAAGATTAATTATTATCAAAAATACAAAGATTATAATTTAAAAAAATTGCAATTTTGCTCTTTATAAGTTTTCCCAAAATTTCCCACGTGCGCAATATCTTTCAAATTCAATGTTTTATTTTTTTCAATATTAACATAACCAATAAAAACGTTAAAATAAGCTCTGGAGTTAACCGATGATTCAAACAATAATTGATGCATTCGATGAAGAAGAAGATAATAGATTATGTTATTTAATATCGACCACAAAAAAATCTTATTTGTTCATTTGGTAAAAAATTTTTTCAATTTCAAGTTCAAAATAATCAATTGAAAAATCTTTGAAGAGTTTTTATGATCATTTAAAGTAAAATATTTGAATCACATTTGAAATATTAGGATATCAATTTCTTCTTTCATAGTTTTTTTTATTTTATTTACAGTAATACCAGTGACTTATAAAAATAGAACTGAAGCAAATTGCGACATCAAAAAAGGCAATTGTACAAATATCATTGATTTGAAAAAACTCTTTTTTGATATTTGTCGGCATAATTGTTAAACCATTTTTAACAAATTTCTTTCATAAACTTTGCATGTCTTTGAAATATTATTTTCCATTCCATTAACAGCAAGACGTGCCTTTTGTTTGTATTTAATTGTAAAAGTTTTGTAAATTTTTGGTGACATGAGGACGTAAGTTGTTTAAAGCATCTTTTGCAGGGATTAGATTTCAGAAGACGTTCAGGAATGTCATTCATGAAAATTCATTAATTGAGGATAAAAGTTTTTTGGTAGCAGGTAAACAATAAATAAAAACTGAAACGTTGAAAGCTGCAAAGGACAATTTATTAATTTCTGCAGTGCTTACGAAAATGGATCAGTTGAATCCTAAAAAATTAAATTTATTGATTATTTGTTTGCATGCTTAAATTATTATTACCTTTGAAAAAAGCAATTAATTTGAGTGAATGTAAAAGAATATTCTATAGCTCAATAGCGACCGTTTTTTTAATTACTCTTTTTTACTCTATTTACGCCAAATAAATAAACATGAATTTTTTTTGACAAAATAAGTTAGAAAAAGATATTGTTTTTTTAAAAGTTAATAAAAATAATTACCGAAAACTTGTATGCATTTTTTAAAGTTCAAAATCGAAAAACACAAACTTTCAAAATTTGTAATATTTTGAAGAGCTTATCCCAAAAAAATAATTTCTGTTTTTTAAGTTTGTCAAAAAAGCTATTAATTAAGTACTCAAAAACAATATAGCAGATTTACAGTAATGCTACAGAACCAAAATCTTATTAATAATATAAAACGTCACTGGAAGATTGGTTAATGTATTTTTAATCGTTTACTGGAAGCAGTAAAAAATTTATATGTGATCAAGCTTGATCATATTTCAATTTCGCTTTCGTATATTTGGGTCCCAAGACAGTTGAAAAATCCTAAACATTTTGAGATTTCTAAAATCTGGTGTATTTTAAAAATATTATTTTTAAAAATTATTTTAAAGATGAAACATAAAAGACAAACGTTAGTTTTTTATAAATACCTGAATAATAAAATAAATGGATGAAAAGACAAAATCGGGTATTAAAACTAACAATGATGGATTATTCTTACTTTAAGAATAAAGAAAATGAAA